>JANIJG010019926.1:31694-69288 GCA_024611175.1 Megaceryle torquata | reverse complement strand
GTTCGGTCTGGTTGTCTTTGTTTTATAACACATCGTGCTTGTGTTTTTTTTTTTTTGGGGGGGGGGTGGAGGCTTTTCTTAACCAGGAGATTGCAAGAGGGAGCTCAGCATGCCAATGTCACCACAAATTGTTGTGTTGCATTGTACTGTGCAAATGATGTTTTCTTCCTCTTGGGATGGAGAGGTTTCTGGGTTTGTTTTTGTAGAGAAGATATAAAGTCTGTAGTCATTCTGCTAGTAAATACAAGTAGCCCCAAGCTTCAGGATATGTCTTTTTGGTCCCTCCAGTAATTTGACAAAGTATCCTTCCAGCAACCTCCTCAAAGTATAACATGAACAGTGTTGTTAATCCTTCAGCATGTGGAATAGTGGTGGCAAGGGAATGCTGGGCTCCATCAATAATTCTGCATGGTGGCCAGCTCTCTGCCAGCGTTGGCATGGTTCTGAGGTGTCTCACCCGTGTTCAGTGGTGGTCAAAACAGGAATTAGATGTGTTAACAGGAGGGTGAGGATTAAATTCTCTCTCTGAAATTGCCACCACTGGAGTTGTGATCACCTTCTCTTGGGAAGCATGTAGGAAATATCAAAAAGATACAGACTGGTAGAGGGGAGAGGCTATGTGAGGAGAGATTAATCAGGTTGAGATGTGTTGCTTGAGTAAAGAGGCAGCTGGCAGGGGGTATGATCAAGTCATGTACAGTCCAGAATGGAGTAGAAGAGGTGGCACAGATGGTTGTTTCCTCAGAATTTGAGATTCAAATTTTGAGGGTTACCCGGTGAACTCATTAAGCAGAAGGTTTGAAGAAAATGCAGGCAAGTTTATTTTTGATGTGTGTAATCACAGACGTATTTCATTGCCACGTGCTGCTGCAGAGTCCAAAAGAGGTGAATCGATGTGAAGCAGGACTAGATTGTCATGGAAAGCAGATCCCTAAATGTAACTGAAGGGTTTGCAGCAAGAAGAGGGCCATAGATATCCCATCACTCCTTTGCTTCCTCCTCCCCTCAGCAAGGCTGTGGCCGTGTTCTTATGCCCTCTATGTCCCCTTGTCCTGAAACAGGGGCTCAGGGGCTGAGTACTGGAGGATGTATCTGCTGTGGTTTGACTTACAGCACTTTCTTTGCTCAGGGATGGACATCTGCAGAGTCTTCTCCCACCATGTGAGACCTTGTGTACTGGATGAGGAAGCAGAGGGCAGGTGATGAAGGAAGGGTGATGACGCTGGGATACATCATGGTTCTCACCAGAAATATCTGAGCTCGGGGAACTGGAGAACACCACAAGCCCAGGAGTCTGAGGCCTGACAGGGGCCTCAAGAGGTAAGAGCCAAACATGTGAATCTCATCCCAGCTATGAGATGAGACAGTGCCACAGCAAACAGTGTGTGAGGGTGGTATGTGAGGGCTGGACAAAGGAAGGCAGATCCTTTTCATCTCTTGTTCACGGACTGTTCGAGTTGGCTGCTGCATCCAGGCAGTGTGGCCGCGGGGTCGTATCTGGAAGGCTTTCTCAGCAGTGCACACATGTTAATGATGTTTGAGGAGTAGTTCCAATGGGAGACCTGGGAGCCAAACAACTCTGCAAAGCAGCCCATTAGTATTTTTAAAAGAAAACCTCCATCCTGTAGGAACTGCTTTGGCCTCTGGAGATGTGCCAGAACCGTATCCCAGACTGCACTGCATCCTCTTCTCCTATTAGATCTTTCCCTCTCTCCTTTTATCTACCTCTCTTCCTTCCCTCCTGGCTAGAGCTTTCTATTTCTATTCTATCCAAAACACACTTTAAACTATTGCCTTTTGTACTTCTCTTCTCTGGAAGTTTGTACCAAAGATAGGTTGGTGTTTTTAGGTTAGGGTTTTTTTTTTAATCTCCTTTCCCCTTTTGGAGCTAATCACCCTGGTGAAATTGAGCCGTAATGTAGTTGGCAGTGGTGAGATTGAGCCGAACGTGTGTGCTCAAGCACATACCCAGATTCTCGCATCTCTAAAAATGAACACAGACAGTCACAAAGCCAGAGAGATACCGAACGGCCTTGTTTAAACTGCGCTCGCACGAAAGCGTGAGCAACCTGCACAAAAGCTGCCTGTCTCCTCTTTTGAGGTGGGCGAAAGAAGTTGTTATTGGGCTTGATGTGCATAGTGAGAGGGGGAGACCATGTTTCCCCACCCCCTCCCCCTGCCATTTGCAGCCATGCAGCAGGTAGAGGAGATGGCGTTGGGTGGGGAGGATTTTATAGCTGTCGTGAGTCAGTCAGAGTGTCAGGGTAAATCAAGCCTGACGTTTTTAACATCTTCCCCACACAAAGGGAGGGGGCAAGGGGGAATGGAGGAAGCAATTGTAATTTTATGTCTATATCCTGCTCGACTAATCAAGGTGAGCAAAAGATGTGCCAGCCAGAAGAGATTTTCCTCTTGTTAGCTTAATCGTTTCTTTTGTTTGGCTTTTCTCTTTCTTTCCTGGACTACTGTAGCAATCTCCTCTGTGGGGGAAGAAAGATCCAGCTGATCAGTGCTAGAGGCTTGCAGTCAAATGGTTCTTGCTCCTCCAGACTGTCTCTTGTGGTATGTCTCTAATCAGGTAAGTGAAAAATCATAGAAAACTACATTTTGGCAGAGGTTTGACTGCCTTTGGTCCTGTCTCCTCACTTCTATTCAGACCCCAAACCTACTGCTAGCCCTGAGATGGCAGTGGTGTGGTGGACCATTTCCTCTTCTGGTACCCTCCTACCCTCTCAGCAGCACCTTCTTCAGGTGCCTACAGGACAGGCCTACAGGTGATCTATAGAGAGAGGGAATATCTGCTGCCTGAAAGCTAATTCCAGGGGATTTCCAGCAGCAGGTTTAGTAGTTGTGCTTGGCATGCTTCTTGTCTTGCCTCAGGCACATGCTCCTGCAAAGCTTCCCCATGTCTCTTGCTGCCAGTGCAGACTGCCTCCTCTCATCCCAGGTAGGCTGATTCCCTCTGAGGAGGGGCAGGGAGGCCAAATAAATTGGTGCCCCTTCCTCACGCTTCCTGTGCTGCAGTCCAGAGTGTTGGTGTAACATTAAGATCATCCTGGTTTGAATACTGGGATTAGTATTGCTCTACCTTTTCCTGGAAGGGAAAATCCAGTAGACTGGGATACCTTGTGGGAGTGGAAAGGCTTATGTGCAAGGGACAGACCCTGGCAGCTTCAATGCTGTCTTCTAGCCAGTGATGTGGGATGTCCCCAAAGGGAATGAGGTGGGATGTGCATGGTCCTAGGCTGGAGCTGTGGAGCAGCACTGAGAGTTGCACTCTGCATCCATGTGCCATCAACACAGGGGCAACAGCTTTAGAATTCCTTGCATGCATAAACGTGGGCTAGGTCATCAGCAGAGGGCCGGGAGCCCTCTGAGCCCCATAGGCTTATGCTGATTTACACCAGCTGGGGAAGTGGGCCAAACTGTCTCATTCAGCAAATGATCATTCAATTTTTCTCTCTGCTATCAAGCCCTTAAACAAAAGCCAATTGAAATCAATGGGAGACTTTCATCATTTTCAGGGTTATAGAGCTGAAAAATTGGATGCTTGGGGAAAAAGCAGGCAGGGGAAGAGAAAGGAAAGAAGGAATAAATGCCGCTATAACATTACAGTTTACAGTGTAAACAGATGCAAGTGAGAAATGCTTTAGTTACGATTCTCCAGCAGCAGCCACAGTTCAGCAAAGCTGTACACAGAAATGTATATGTTGAAGAGCTTCCTTCATTATGTAAACTGCTCTATGGACACAAAGGGAGCCCTGTCCCTCTGTGAATCCTTTCTCTGAATGTCCTGTTTCTATATGTGATTGCATTCTCTGCTCTTCCATTGCAGTTAGGGTTCTTATTAGTGGTAAGCACATGCTCCACGGGATGGCTGTTATGCACAGAAAGGCAGGAAGAAGCGCTGCCTTCTGCTCCCAGAAACCAGCAGGATTTTTTTTGCAGGAGCTGGAAGAGGGGGAGGTTAATATCTCGCCCAGCCTCTGGCTGTATTTTGATAAAATCCTTTGTCCAATGACTGCAAAGTATTTTGCAAGTACGGCAGAGTAAATCCCCTTCAGACAGGTATTATCTGGCCTATTTTTACAGCTGCGAATTTGCAGCCTTCAGAGTCATCTAGGCGATGGCGTTGTCTTCACCTTGTGATCTCCTCGGCTGAATGAATATGTCAGGATTGGTCCCTTCAAACCCAGCCCCAGTTCGAACATAACCTTCCAGTACATCTGGGTACAGTTAGATTCTCCCAACCTCAGCCTCCCCATCCGTATAACAGGTATGACAACCATCCCTTCCCCTGGGTAAACATTTCATTATGAGATGCTGCTGAAGTACCTCAGAGGGGAGAAGACCTACAGATAAGTCCATATTCTCATTTTGGCTATATTTGTGTGCGTGTTTTCTGCTTTAACTGCCTTTCTCTTGCTTTGCCTGCTCATTAGTTCTGCCTGAGTGCAGGACCTCTCCAAAAAAATGCAGCGTTGGCAGTGGGCATGAATTCTTAACGACTCCTGTCTCTAATGACGGAAGCCAGAGCCAGGCAGTCAGTTTGTTTGCCGAGAGGAGGAGAGGCAGACTAGACCATAGCTCGCTGCCGCTTTCTCTTGGTGCGAGGCGAGTTTGCAAAATCACAGGAGGATCTGCAAAATATGCTCGGGTGCTGGCCTGCTTCTTGTGCTGCAAGGAGAATTGCTTGGGATGACAGATGGAAAGAGATGCCTCTCAGTCTGTGGAAGGTCTTGAATTTGTTTTTAAAGCTCACTCTGGCCTCTTGCCGCTGTTCTACCCAAGAGATCAACAGCAGATTTTGGCTTTTGAGCCAAAGCTGAAAATCCCAAGCCTGACTTGCCCAGTGCCCTGTTCTGCTGTCCAACTTAATGCAGAGGGAAAACATTAAATGGCTAACAAGCTCCAAACAAAACAACACAGAAATCAATTTAAAGAACAAAATTCCAAGAGTTCCATTGTACCAAACAGGAGAAGGACTTCTCTTAATGAGAAGCTTGAAACTTATTTTCAATAATGTTTTTGTTGTCTTTCATTACTATTTTGTACTTGCATTCAAAGATTCCTTGGCTTTTTGCTAATGTGGTTTTTAACATGTTAGCTTTTTCTTTCACAGAATCTTTATATTTTGTTTAAAAAAGAAGGAAGTCTTGGCAAGTCAGGAACAGGTAGGAAGGTAAAGGCAGGTGAATACTGCCTGGGTGCCATTCTTTGTTTAATTTCATGCCAGAAATAAGAAGAAAAAACACATTCAAAAGCTTGACAGTTCTTTGATTTTTGACAGACTCTTAAAAGCCAAAGCAGAGAAAATTACAGTATTTGGTAGTGGTGGAGGAATCCTGAATTTTTATTTTGGTGGATTCCTAATGAAATGTCATTTGCTGGAATTGTTTTGTTTCTGATGAAAGCTCAGTAGGCACTGAGAAAATGTCAAGCTGTTTCTGGGCTGTCCACTCCCTCTAAGACCTCTGGTTGTTTCTTTCAGTTTGTCCTTGTTTCTTCTTTCCCCCTTCATCCTTGCTGATGCCTTTTTCCACTCCTCCTCCACTAAAGTTGCCACTATCCAGACAGTTAAACTGGCCGTGAGGCATTTTCTTCCTGGATGGACTAGTTGGGATTGAGATCTTTGTGATGCCCAGAACTACTGCTTCAGGCTGACCATGTTGCCTTCATTTCACATGTTGTTGCTGGAAAGTTTTCATCATTCGGCTCAGGGTACCTCCCTCTGCTTCTTTTATATGGAAAGGCAGATTCTGGCAGTGGGATATTCCACGTGGCCTGTGGATCTCTACCTGTGGTGACTGGAGAGTCATTCTGGCTTTGCAATAACTATAAATAAAGTATAAATTATAAATAACTATAAAGAAAGATAAACTTCCTTGCTAGTTTTCTGTTCCTCTGTAGCTCAGATCAGTAAAATAAGTAAATAAATAGTAATGGTGGAAGCCATGTGGGGAATCTTTGGAACCACAGGTTGATCTTTCATTTGCAGGAAAGAGAAAACTGGGAGGTACTCTGGCCAGGGGTGTACACTTTGGGCTTTGCTTTCTATCTCAGTCCTTTCTGTGTCCGTGAGTGCAGGGAAATTAACTGGTGGTGTTCATCCTAGTTCTGATAGGCAAGCGCATGCTGAAACACCACTGTTTTGCATCTCTGGTGGTGGTCTTGGCAGAGTAGCCTGAAAAATCAGAGTTCTCGGGAGTCTGGAGCTTTCTTCAGAGCTCTGGGGGAGCTGTTTCTATGCGAAACCTGTGACACAGGTTTGGAGATGTAGCCTACCCTGGGCCAGAATGATCTGCAGAAGAGTGGAGCAACCACCCTGTGTCGCAGCCTGGTGCTCAGGACTATGGCAGAGGAATGTGATGCTTGTCAGTGCTCTTTTGCTGTGTTTGACTGTGAATTTCCTTTTTCTTTGTGGGGCTGAGCCACAGATGACAGTACCTGGCTGTGTTTGTTCCTGGAGCCAGAGATTGGCTTTAGCCATGCACCACCCAAATGTGTGAGCTATAGCTGTCGTGGGGCTTCCAGAGCTACCTCAGCCCATAAACCTCATGGTTCCTTTATGCACAAGCTGAAGTTCACTTAGCAGAGACAGAGTGGAGTTGGTCTAAGTGTCAAGCTGCCCTGTCCGTTGGGTAGCAAAGAGGACACCTGCTGTAATGAGAAGATGATGAGAGAAGGCTCAGCCACCTCTGGCTGAAACATTTGAGATCATACTGGAAGTGACTGTGTTCTGGCAAAGGTGCAGTGCATCCCTGACACAAACCACGAGTCCAACTCTGGGATGAAATACCCAATATCTGTTTATAATGAGGTCTTTGGGGCTCTCTGCTCTGCATCTTGCTGGCAGGCAGTTCCCTTCTTGCCTGTGTACTTCCAGCCCCACGAGAAGGCATGTTGATTCTGCATTCCACTTGTTCTTGAGGGCGGCTTTTGAAATTCTGTTGTAATTATTCAGGAGCTGTGATTGGAGCCTACGCTCAGAAACACTATTTGCATCCAGGGAGGATCTGATTATAATTGTCGCAGGGAAGTTTGTTTGAGATGGATTCTGTGTCAGCTTGGAATTTCTTGATGATGCTTGTTGGGCAGGAGAACCGTGCAGGCACGAGGTCCAGAGATGGGTAATGAAAGGGACTGGGAGTGTCAGGCTTGGGTATGGAAATTGCTTTTTCTTCAGGGAAGATGAATGTGGTACGACTGCTTAGCTGGAGAAAGAGCAAAGCAGTACAAACTAGAACTATCTGACTGATCTTCAGACTACCTCTGTCGTCTTCACCCTGAAGACTTGAGGAAGAGGCATGTTTTGTTCAGGATGGTTGATTTAAATCACCCATTTTAATCATGATTTAAATCATCAAGCAGGAAATCTTGATTTAAAAAACACGTTTTAATCTTGTATTTTAAAGTTCATTTCCTAATGAAACGTAGTTTCTCATTGGTTGACATAATTTGGTACTATTTTTGGCAAAGCAAAAGGGGACGTGACGCCCATACATATTTATTGGCGCAACTGTGTAGCCTGACATATATCTATTCCAATTTCAAACTTCTACCTCTCTTTATTGTGTTGGAGAAATGGAAACCGTGTAATTTCTGATTTATTAGACACGGCTTTTTTTTTTTTTACACTTGTCTCAAGCTATATGAGGACAAAAATTAAAATGCAATTAAAAATGCATGAAGAAAGCAGTTTGGAAGTTTGTTGTTGGTATTACAGAGTAGAATGAGCCTCTGCAGATAATCTCCTCCATATGTTGGCATTGAGGCGAGATCAATTCCACCTTTCCCCTCCACACAGGTGTTTATTTAACCTTTCCTCAGAGGTCTCTGGTGAAAAATTCTGCAACTTCCCTGGTATCTGTTCTAGTGAGAACAGTTTTTTTTTTTTTTGCTTTGTTTTGTTTTTTTAATGTCTAAACTTAAGCTTTCTTTGCTCTGAGTTAAATGATTTCTTCTTCTCCTGCCACTGTGAACACAGAGAACAATCGACTGCTGTCTTAATAACCTGCTAGCTGCTGGAAGATTGTTATGCCTCTGTGCCTTAGTCTTCTCTCTTTTTATTTCCTTTTTTTTTTTTTTTATCTAGGCTGAATGAACCTAGTTCATTTAACCTTTCCTTGCCAGTTGTTCTTCCTAAAGCTGTGACGGTTTTATTTCTTCTCCTCTGGACTGCCTTCTGCCTTTTCATCTCATTCTGCATCACCACTGAACTGATTTTGTGGCTGCTTCAAAAGGAAAAGTCACTTGCTGCGATGTGCAGGCCAACTGCAGAACTCATTGCTATGGGATACTGTGGGTGCTAGAGATTAAATGGGTTTGGAAAGCATTTAAACCAAGTACTGGAAGATGTTCCTGAGCTATGTGTTGCTGGAAGGACTTGTGAGATTGGGATAAACAATGGGAAGAGAGCTAAAATGCTACGGCTTGGTCCCATGGTGTCATTGCTGGTTTTGCGGTGCCACTGTCCCTGTGGAGGTCATGCTGTCACTGGTGCACTGCTCTGTGACAATCCCATGCTGTTGTAATGGACCAGGAACCCATCACACTGCTCTGCTTCAGATAAGTGCTGGGAACTAAAAGAGGTAGTTTGAGACTGGATAGAAGGAAGAAATGTTTTACACTGAGGGTGGTGAGACCCTGACACAGGTTGCTTAGAGAGCTGGTCGATGCTCCATCCCTGGAGACATTCCAGGTGAGATTGGATGGAGCTCTGAGTAACCTGCTCTAATAGCAGATGTCCCTGCTCACTGTGGGGGGATTGGACTACATGAGCTTTAAAGGTCCCTTCTACCCCAAACCATTCTATCTGCCTGTTTCTTCCTCCCCAGGGCTACTCTTTCCTGCCTTTCCAGCTTCTGCCTCCCAACTGGGTCTGTCTCTGACTTTAGTTCACTGGGAATCAGTGCCTAAGAAAAGCTGGATGGAGAAATGCAGGTTTGCTGGGTTTTGCATGTTAACCAGAGTAACACTCTTCTCTATCCTATGGCAAATGCAAGCATGGGGAGGTAAAGGAAACTTTGCTGGAGCACGACAGCAGTTAACGGTATCCTAGCTAGGGCTGTGCTAGAGCTGTAAACAGCCGTCGGGAAGCAAAATCTCTCTCTTCCTCAAAATGTACTGGATTCGACAACTCTCCTTTTATCTGTTCAGAAAGTGCTGAAGTGTTTCTAGCTGCTCTTCAAAAGCAATTCTGCACTGCCCAGAGGGGGCTGTAACTCACGTGGGGAGCCAGGAGAAAATTATTCTACTCCTCTCAGCAGAAGTGTGTAAACCACTTAACTTCTGGCTTCAGCTCCTGAGTGAGATTTAAACACAAGGATGGAATTGTGGTTACAAGGACTCTGTGTGCTACTGTCAGGGTAAAGGTACAGTTGGAAGCCATCACTTGGGGAAAGGCAAGGTTTGAGAAGAGCATGGCTAAGTCCTGAAACATTTTCAAGGGTAGTCAGAAAGGTAATTGCAGTCCTTGGCTTTCGTGTTTGCTGAGGTCTTGTGATGTTCTGTGGTTTTGAAGGTCTTTAGAGAACAGTCCCTCTTTGTTCCCATCTGTTCTTGGGCTTCCAAATCCCTTTTTCCTTTTCAGTTCACCTTGTGGAGGGGACCACTGTCTAGAAAGACCTTCCCTGAGTTTAACTCTGCTGAGGCCACTGAAGTGCAGCATGGATAAGGGAGGTCCAACCTTCCTTAGGTGAGAATGAGGCCACTTCACTATCTATAGAGAGAGCTGAGATGTGGCTTGTGGTGGGCTGAGGATGGGCAAAGCAAAAAGCTGCTCATCATCTTCCAGATGATGCTCCTAAGAGGATGATTGGTCTGGAAGGGGCTCATAGCAGGTATTGCATCCCATAATAAAATCTTTGCACTAAGTGATGTTTCTCTTTCAAGAAATAATAAGGCTGGGCAGCTTATAAGCCGTGGGCTTCTGCTCACCTTCTCCCTGGTGTGTGTGTGCTTGGCAGTGTCTTTGCATTTGCTAAAGGAAGGTGGATTTGCTTTTAACTCTTACTGCTCTGTGAAAGCAGGGAACATGCAGAGAAAAAATAGGTTTGCATTTTGCTGGTTGGCTAGGGGGTGGGCACCAAAACCTCCTCCTCTTTAATCTTGGGTGCTGAAGGTGATCAGAGCTTTTTATATATAGACCTTTATCTATTGGCAACTTAATTAACTAATGGTCCCAGAAAGCTCTTGCAGAACAAGTGATTTTTATCTACTTCAGTATCGTTATCTCTGTCCTGTTGGCACCCTGGCAGTTGTGCAGTCAGTTCTGGGGTGGTGAAAGCTGGATGCGCCTTCCTTTCCCAGCCCTGGTTTTTATCCATAGGTTTTTGGATTAGAGGTTTAGCTTTAGAGAGAGAAAAAGAAAATCCCCTCTGTCTGTAGCTCTGTGGGGAACACGTGGCTGCAGCTTGAACAGCCTTAGAGTATGAATGGCGCAAGGCAAGGAAAACATGATCAGCATTGTTTCATTTCTGCCTTGCCTCACTGTCTCTGCTCCACACCTGACCTGAGGACACACGTGAGAGCAATACAAGATGTTCGGCCTCTTGTCACGTTGTGTCTTTTCTTTGCCTCTGGCCTGAACCATGGTCTTTTGGTTGCTAGTTCTTGCAATTTTACTGGTAGCCCTCCTGGTGATACATGTCATGTTGAACTCCTGTGTTGTGGGAGCATGTGACAGAGAAAATCACAGGCCTTATTTTAATAAAACTTAATTTCCCTGCCGCCATAAAAATATTGATGTAAGAAGACACAGCTGAGCCCTCAGGTCTAGATATGAGAAGGTAAAGGGAAGATCTCTCCCCAGGGGGCATGTGTTTATTTAAGTGTTTTCTGGGTGTGGGGGTGTGGACTCCAGGGGTTGTTGGATTTGCTGAGGCCACTGAAATGGGGATTGCTGGGGTGAACTGGGGTTTGAAGAGAATTGAATCTGGCTGTGGGGAAAAAAAAAAAAAACAACCCAAAAAATGACCGGAGTCGTCCTCCAACTTCATACAAGGTGGTTCTTTGCAAGATGAAATTCATAAAGAGAACTAGAACCAGAGCAACCAGCTTTAAAATTGGATACAGGTCTTCCCCCTCTCCTATCCCTCCAGCTTTCCAAGCCACCTTCTCACTCCCTTTCCACCCACCTGCCACAGAGCCCACCATTAACCCAGCAGCTCATCACTTGGCCAGTTAAGCACACCCACCTCTGGTGCCTCTGTCCCCATGCCCTTCCTACAGCATCCATGACACTATAGGCATCGTGGCAGACTCACTTCTGGAGTTAAGGGCAGTTGGGTCAGCCCTTCCAGCTGTGTAGCAAAGAGAATGACTCCTTTGAATAAAAAAAAGTGATAAAACATGGCAGCACACATTGTAGCATCTTCATACAGATTAATTGATGGGCCCTCAGCCCTCAAAGTGAGCTGAACCCTCCCCTCTTCCCCCATAGACCCTTGGACAATCAAAGTTGACTTTGTCCCATGTTTTACACTGGCTTAGTACCTTAGTGGGTCCTTCTGAGCTGCTGCTGATTGGGGGGATGATGTTGCTTTGTTTGAAACCCAGAAAGAGTCATTAAATCAACCAGTTTGGCTTCCTGCATGGCTAAGAGAGAGCGCCCCAGAAAAGTAATGGGCTGCTCTCATGGGCAACAGCTCATGCTTGATATTTATAGAGGAATAGTGCTTTGAAAAGACCCCATTTTTTAGCCTCTCCTGCTGTTCTCTAGATAGGGCTGAGCCTTGCTGTTAATAAGGGAAATGCAGACATCTCTTCACAGTAAAGGGAAAAAATAACCCCCCTTTGCTTTCCTTCCCATCTCGTCAGGAGCACCCTGCTGTTCCTTGCTGCTTTTTTTTTCCATCTCACAAAAGGGAGTGGATTCTCTCTCTTGGTTTTGCTCCTCACTAGAGAGCTGGTTGCTGAGCATGTCCATGCAGCCACATGGTATCCCTTCCGTTGCCATTTAACAGCAGGCAGAAGGAAAAGTGCAATGGTTTGGGAGAAAAGGAGGAGTTTGGAAGAACTGGAGTTAAGTCTCTGTTGTGCTGTGGATTTACTGTATAGTCTTAGAAAAGTCGTTTCTGTGCATCTGCTCTCTACCTGAAAGCATAGCCTGTCTGCATCATCGTGGTCTGGTCTGACTTTTTTAGCATTAACTGATAGTCATGTGCTGCTTTTAACCATATTCCATCCACGGAGGAAAATATATGAGTGTTGAAACAAGGGTCACTTTGAAGCTGAGCTTCAGACGTTTGTGTTTCTCAGGTGCTTTCAGTAATATGACCCATGCTTTATGTTACAGGCTGGAAATACTGCAAAAGGCTATTTGAGCCCTGCTAGCTCTAATTGAGACCTAGGCTCCTACCAGTCCTTGCAAAACAAGCCTGACACCCTGCACTGTGGTGTTGAAGTGAAAATGTGTTTCTTAAGCTTTTTGGCTGTGCTTTGGACAGATGTTTGTGGTCAGAGGTGTACCTGTAATCTGTGTCACCAAGCGGATGGGTGCTCTGGCTCTGCAGGACTAGTTGGATGTGTGTCAGAATTCTGCTTTCATTTTGTGCTCTGGAAAATCACTGGCCATGCAAGACTCTGATGAGAAGATGCTTGGTTCAAAACTCAGAGGGATGCTCCATGATGAACCCATGGGAGAATCCATTTCACAAGTCTCCTTCTGTCTGTCTGTCTGCAAGGGCTGTGGAGAGATTCATTTATTTTGCTCGCAGCCTGCAGGTTTATAAACACAGGCTCTTTTTTTCATCTGTGTTGGAAGGAGCAGCTTCTGTTTGATTTCCTTTGGGACTGGAGCAGGCTGTCTCTGTTCCTTGGTTCAGGATTGTAGCAGTGGGGAGAAGAGGGGAGGGGAGGGAAAGCTGGGAGAGCATTGAGAGGGTCTGGGCTTGTGTTGGACTAGGAAAACCTGCATTGTGGTGAGGATGGGCAGCAAATCTTGTGATTACAAGCCCAGTAAAACTTGTGCTGCTGCAGCAGCGGTTTCTTGCCAGAAGGATTAGCCCCATTAGAAATTTTGCTGCAGCATCCCTGGTGTAGGCGGGTGGATGAGGAAGGAGCTGAGGACCTGATTTGGCTCTTAGGCTTAGACTGAGATAGTTGGCTTTGCAAGGTGGGGGCAAGGGGCAGCTTTCCCTGTGCTGGTGTAATACTCAGAACAACACACTGGCATTTCTGGGGCCTCCGAATGTCACCAGTATGTTGAAGATGGCTTTGAAGATGCCCGAGATGCTATCACAAGGAAACCCATGGTCTCTGAGTTTGCAGAGCTTACTGCAGAACAGAGGTTGGGGAAAATGGGTGTGCTGGCTTCTCTTTCCAGGTTTGTTTGGGTTTTTTTCCCATGCCATACTCAGGAAGATTCAAATTCTACTCGAACCTGTTCAGGTCCGAGGCTTCTTGGTCCCTCTGTAGCTAGTGGGGTCATGTTCACCTTGCAGAATGTACTGAAAGGCTTTTCACTGGGGCTCCTCACCCTCCTGCACAGGGATTGAAGGGTTGTGTTCCTCAGCCTGAGACAGAATGACTGCAGGTGCTGCAAGAAAGTAGGAAATCATCTCTGTAAAGCTGTCCAGAAATCCTTGAATTCAGGTACAAGCCTTGTCTTTATAGGAACATAAAAGGAACCATGGAAACTAAATATGGGTCAGAGCACCTGCAAGTAGAAAAATCAGAGGGATTGCAGAGTTATCCTAATTTCTGTGCCTTCAGATCTCAAACCTGTCTGGGATCCTAGAGTCTGAAGGAGTATTTGGGATCCAAATGAGGAAGGAATTTTCTGGAGAAGGCAGCAGGCAAAAAACCTCATCTAACTGCCTGTTCCACGAGAGTAACATGCTGCTCAGTCGTACGTGAGATGCTGCTGGCTGTGGTATTCCAGTTGAGCCCCAAGGGAGGTCAGGTACCTGGAGAGTACTAAAGAGCTTTACATGCACAGTTTACATGGAACTTAAACTTTTCTTCCTTCCGCTCCCTTACCTAAAGGATTACCCTGTGTGGCTCTGTGCTCCCTCCTGGGCCCTTAGCATGGATTCAGTTCCTTTGCAGTCCTCAGCTTTACCATGAGGAAACTTCTTCACTTAGCTGCTGCCAGCATGCTTTTGGCGACCCTGGGTGTCCCGTCAGCTGTTACAGGCCATTAAAGGATTTGTTTCTCGGTGTATGAAAAGGCTTAATTCAATTCTCATTCTCTCCTGGCATTCCTCGGAGGTGAGTGCGTCCCCTCGGCATGAAGCCTCCAATGCCGCTAATTGACTTGAAAGTAGCTCGTGTCTCCTTGGAAATGTCACCCAGCCCTTTTCAAGTGCAATTCCAGGCAATCAGGATCAATATGTTTCTTTAGCTAAGGGTATTAGCACATGACTGACAGCCCTGCGGCATTAGCTTATTCATATAGACTTCCAGATGCTCATTTTTCTTCCTTGTCTCAGCTCTGGCCCTGGTAAGGGGGTGACAGAGCTTGGAGTGGAGCCAGTCCCTGAGCTGCAGCTGATCACAGAGCACTGGTGGGTACAGTGCTGGTTCTCCCATGCCTGTCCCAAATCTATATGGTGCTCTCATCCCCCAGCTCCCAGGCAAAATCAAACTGCATCACCCCATCCACTCGTTTGTGGCATTAGGGCCTTAAGATGTTTCAAAGAGGCAGGGAGTGACTTTTTCTTCCTGTGTTAATCAGCGTAGTGCTTCGTTTGATATAAGAAAAGGTGTCAGCATATTTTGGCACTACCTTTGCACTGAGAATACTGGCAGTGCAATTATCTCTCCTCAGATCCCTGCCCCCTTGTGCTGCTAGGGTGGCTGCAGGTCTGCAGCAGAGGACTTCTCTTGCTTTCTTCATTGTGTAGCGATGCTGGGGTGGTCCTGGTACCCAAAATATGGGGGTTTCATTACATCTTTCAGCAAGTATACATTCTGCTGATTTCTTGCCACAGGAATGTTTGTGAGTTTGTCTTCCCAGCAGCCCTGTGAGGAAGGGGCGTGCTGCTCTCTATTCTTAAAGGTAGTGGGGTGAAAGCACTAGGAAATGAATTTAGAGGAGCTTACAAAAGCACCTGAGGCAGTGCTTCTGCAAGTGAATTTGATCCAGGCCCAGGTGCCCTCTACTCTCTCTAATAAGGCTGCCACAGCCAGTGCACCTACACAGCTCCTCTGGAGAGACCTCGCATCCCTTCTGCACCCCAACAGTGCCGCTCTTCTTGGGTAGCAGAGGAGGACTTTGCCCCCACAGTTTGAGAAACACCAACTCAAGGGACTTTGGAGCAACAATTCAGAAGCAGATCAAATAATATTTCAGCTTTCCAAAGGAGGAAACTGAAATGCTGAGAGAGCAAGACCCATGTCCTAAGCAAAATGATATTTCTTAGACACAATTCTACTGTGTGCTGGCCATTCTGCCTTGCAGCTGGTGGTGCTCCCAGCTCTTGAGAAGAGCTGCTCCTTGGCATCTGTAGGTGAGCTGCAAGGAAAACACTTGAGGTTGGCTCCCAAGCAGCAAACATTAACATACAGAGGAATGAGATGTGCTGACCTGTAGTACTGGGAAAACTTTGAGGGTTTCTCTGCCACGCTGTGGATTTGAGTGTTTCCCTTGCAGGGCTGGTGAAGGCGCGTCATCTGACGCCACCTGGGATTTGTAACTGCTGCTGAGGCAGAGGTGGGGAATCTGTGTCAGGGAGCTGCTGAGCGCACGTTCCCAAAAGACACATCAAGAGATAAACAAGAAAGCCTGGAAGTTTTAGTCCATGAGGCTGCCCGGGTTACCTGCGGGTGCCTCTGACTGAATTTTATGTCCTTGGAAATTAGTCAGGAAGGAGTTAACACACGTGCCCTGTGAGACAGCCAGAACAAGTGTAACTGAAACTCCGGCAATTGGAGGCAAGCAACAATTATTAACGCCTCGGCATTTAATGTCGCAGATCGTTTACGCCCCCAGTTATATTGTGTGTTCAATTCCTGAGCACTTGGAGTTGTCAGTCAGCAGGTCCATAGATCATGGTGACCTTAGCATCATGTCAAGGGGCTTCACTCTATCAGGGATAATGAACATCTCCCACCGGTTTCTTCCCATCATTCATTTGAGATCCAGAAGTTTATCATGCAAATGACAAACAATGTTAATTTTCTGAAAATAATTCCTCCAGATGTCCACAGGATTCCAGCACTCCTTGCCCAGAACAGTAAAATATGTTTGTCTTCCTCCCTGTAATTCATCACCAGGCTCACAAATCTCCCCAATATCTCTATAAACAAAGAGGGAAGCAGAGCACAGAGGATAATAGTTCACTGCAGATGTGTCTTGTGGTCTCTCCCTGATGCACTTGGGGAAAGGAGTGGTGGAAGAGGTCAAGGAGTTTATTCTCAGGTGAGCTGACTTTGACTGCACTTCATCTTGCAAATACAGAGAGTGTGATGGTCTGAGCCAAGCCTCACACAAACACAAGTCAACGCGGGAGGACAAAGTCATGAGGAATA
The DNA here is from genome assembly GCA_024611175.1 of Megaceryle torquata. Lineage (NCBI taxonomy): Eukaryota > Metazoa > Chordata > Aves > Coraciiformes > Cerylidae > Megaceryle > Megaceryle torquata. The sequence goes on along the minus strand of JANIJG010019926.1, from coordinate 52,812 downwards.
TTTCTGGGCTTAAAATTTAGCTCTGGCATGCAGGAATATCTAGATCAGGAGTGAAACCTGCTGCAAACCTTGTCTGCATCACTAGGGGACTTTCCATCAGATGGTTGGGCTTTATCATGGATCTGTATCAAGCTGTGTTCTCCTATGAGTACTGAGGCAGATAGGCAGAGTTTGGTTTCTTCAAGCATCTCTCATCTCCCTGAACTCCAGATTCAGCCAAAAATACATGAAAAGCTCAAATCCAGGGAGGTTTGGGCCACAGAGAGTGAGAAGTAATCTTGGCTTTGACAAATTTGAAGATACAGTGCAGGAATTAGCTCCAGCTGTTGGCTGCCCTATTCCAGATACATCAAAACAGCTGTGGTTTTTACCTGCACAAGAAGTTAACAGAGAGCCAGGACAAAAATCCAAGGAGGATGGTGTGAATCCTGGGCTCCTGCTTGTGTTCCAAGGAAAGTCAAGTTCAGAAAACTTTGGGGGCACCCATGTTTGCCTTAGGCTTGTAGAACTTCTGTACTTTGTGGCTTATTTGGTGGTATATATATAAAAATATATCTATAATTTGGTTGGATATGTCTTGGTTTATTTGGTTGGACACGGACATCACAAAACTCTCCAGTGGCTGCTGGGAGCACCCAACCACATGATAACTGTCATGAACTGCTAGTGTCAGCACAGGTGAACAATGGGGCCACCAGCTTAAGAGCAAGGCTTTCATGAGCCAGAGGGGAGCACCTGAGACTCCACAGAAGGTCCTGCGAGGGCATGAGGCCTCTCTTGTCTATGGCACAGCCGAGCAATGTGTGGTGGGTGAGTCACTTAACAGAGAACAGCTTTGAACACTCTGGGAGCATCCTCTTGACTTCAGCAGGGCTTTGCTCTGCCAGGTGGGCATTGCTGCTCTTCTCCATCTGTTTGCCTCAACCCTAGCAGACCCAGCTTTGCTGTGTCTTTTTCCTCCCCATCCTCTGGCTCCTGCCAGCCCTCAGAGCTCTCACCTGCTCCCTCTACTACTGGCCTTTTCACACTGGAAGGGTTTACAAAGGTCCCTCTAAGCAGCAGCTGCTTCTGGATGTTTTTCTACAGTGTGGCTTTTGGATGGCTTAGGGTGGGGTGTGTTTGGTGGTTTTTTTTGGTTTTTTTTTTAGCTGGAAATTAATTTCTTTTTCACTGCCGTTGGACTATCTGTTCCCCGCGTCACTGTGCAGAATGAGCTCGTAACTCTCTTGACTGCCTCATGGCTGAGTTATTGGAGTTTTCTGTAGCATAGTCCAAAGGGTTTAATTTAACTGGGGATGTTTTGAAGAAAGCAGTGGAGATCTGACAACTGTCTGGTGCTTTTGCTCTCTGTACTCTTGGAAAGTTTTTCTCAAGGTTTTACTGAAAAGTTCCCTGGCTTAAATTAAGTTTAGGATTTCTTGTCTTTTTCACAGGTGGGGAAGCATTGTTTTTTGTTTTTTTTTTCTGTTGTGTGGGTGGTTTTTTTTTTTTCTCCTCCCCTCCCTACAATCCTTTTTGCTTGTTTGAAGGCTGTAACCATGTCTCCATTCTCTCTCGACTGAGCATCGCAAATGCTTTCCACCTTTCCTTGCCAACCATCTCCTATAGATTTCCAGTCACTGTTGTCTGTCTCCTTTGGACTATCTCCAATTGTTCATACAGTCTTGGAGATCAGTATCCCAAACCGGACAGCATGTTCCAGCTGAGCTCTTAACAGTACAGGAAGCATGAGGGGATAATGTGGACCACTTATGCATGACAGCTTCTCTGTGCTTTGATCCTGGTTGCCCTTGGCATGACCTTGAACCTGTTTTGGGGCAAGTGGGGTGAAGTGTTTCAGTTACGGTCTAGGCCAACTCTTGTTGTCTCCTTGTCGCTACACACAGACACTAATAAGACCATCTGTTGTAGGAACCAGTGTCTTGAATTAGGAATGCTTGGGTGAACTAATATGAAAGGACAAAAGATGCGTTCTGCTTGCAGGAGCTGAAGCTCGTTAGCCCCCCTGCAGATGCTCCTCCATATAGGCTCCTTCTTGAGACTATTTACAGGGTGGTTTAATATGCCTATTAATATGCAACCTGTGTTGGGTCCCATCTTCTCTGATTTGCTGTAGCTTTCCCAAGCGTCTGCTCACAGCTGGATCGGTGCCATGTGGGTTGCTTCTCTGGCAAGTCTGGAGATTGGAGGAGCCGATAGTGACTTGGATTTAAAACCCCTTGCAGGGTTTGGGGTCAGTCCCTGGATATGACACCACAGGTTTTGCTGCCTGTTTAGCATTCCTTCCATAGGGGAAGAAAGTGGTGGGGCTGTGTCCACTGAAGCACTCTTCTACTCACTGAGCTGTGGAGGATCCATGGGTAAAGAAACAAAGTCCTTGCTCTTTTCTCATCCCTAGCTCTGCCTTTTGGTAACTTCTCTGTACAACTGTCAGCCGACTCATGGATTTTTAATGCCCAGCCTGTTTTTGGTCCCCTTAATGAGTTATTACATGAGGCTGCATCTGGAGTATTGTGTCAGGTTCTGTGCTCCCCAGTTCAGGAGAGACAAGGAACTCCTGGAGAGAGTCCACAAGAGGCTATGAAGATGCTGAGGGGACTGGAGCATCTCTGTCAAGGAAAGGCTGGGGGACTGGGGGTTGTTTAGCCTGGAGAAGACTGAGAGGGGATCTGATCAATGCTTATGAATAGCTTATCAATTTCAGGAAGTACCTGAAAGGAGGCTGCAGTGAGGTGGGTGCAGCTTCTTCTCTCAAGTAAATAACAACAGGACTAGATGAAATGGCCTGAAGTTGCACCAGGGGAGGTTTAGATTAGATATTAGGAGGAATTTCTGTACTAAAAGAATAGTCAGGTGCTGGAACAGGCTGCACAGGAAGGTGGTGTGTCATTGTCCCTGGAGGTATTAAAAAAGCATGTATACGAGGCAGTTCAGGATGTGCTCTAGTGGGATGGTCTGGGGGGGGGGGTTTGTTTGTTTTTGTTGTTGTGGGGTATTTTTTGTTGAGTGTTGGATGTGGTGATCTTAGAGGTCTTTTCCAACTGTGGCAATTCTGTGATTCTGTCTCACTGGAAATGACCAAGGAGAACTTGCAAAATCCCTTGTGTTTCTCAAAAGTTTACCCCCAAATATGGAAGTAAATTGGTGTAACTGGTTTGTCCTGCCTTTACCAGAGTTCTGTAGGCTATCAGCTATTTCTGGCTTCACTTGGATGCTGTTTGCAGACCAAATGCTGACAAGTTCTGTGGGATAGCCCCCATCACCTCTGACTTGCCTCCTGGAGTCAGGCGATTAGATGAGACTGTCTTTCATGTAAGTGCTTTTTTATCTTTCTGATCTGTGGAGAGAAGCTGGCAGATACCATCTTTAAAGGTACGTAAAATGGAGCCAACGTTTTGTATTCCAGAAATCTCATTATTTTCCACCTAATATGCTGATTTTGGATGCTGGGGTTTGGCAGTGACATGAGGGTCATTGCTGAACAAAGCAGAAGCAGGTCCATCCTGCAGAAGCCTGCATGAGTAAAATACACTTTTTCTATGGATGGAAAACATGAATTCTCTGGGTCATGTCAAGGAGCGAGGCACTGTGGGTAATTTCCCTTTGGCTCTGACTTGCTGGTAGCTTTCACAAGAGGAAAAAGTATATTTTAAGTAGTTACTTGATACTGATCTGTCCGGAGTGCTTTTCCCAGGCTGGATTTGGGGAGGGATTATGTCAGATTTTCATTTAGTTCTGAAATCCTGGGTATTGGTTTTATAAACTAAAACCCCTCTGCAGCAGGTTGCTTGTTCTGTCTTGTTGTTTTAGCTTGATGCATAGGGTGGAATTTAAATTTTCTGAGCGGCTGGGGCTTGCGCCTCGCTGGGGTAAATCGACATCGTTCAAATATTTAAAGGCAGATGCATCAATACTGGCAGCTGAGGATCTGGCTTACTTTGATTAAAATCTGATCAAGATTACTTAGCCTTGCCCAGGGACTTGGATTACCAGTCTATAAAAAGAAGGATAGGAGAGCAGAGGACATTAAATATAAAAATAATCCAATGAAGGACGTGAAGCTAAACTCACTGCAAATTGAACAATAATGAAAACATCCTCCTTAAAGAGGTGGAGGGCAGCAGGGCTCACAGTTGAATGCTGGGCTTGGACCTTGGTTTGAGGTAGAAATATTGTTCTTGGGTTTCTCATGGCCATGGCCCCTTCTTTTAAAGGCAGATTTTTTTTTTTACTTTTTTTTTTTTTGAAGGAGAACCTTGCTCATTAGAACATCCCCAAGGGAGTGTTGCGGGACGAGGTGTAGGTGACAAATCCTTTGGAAAATCCTTTCCTTTGCTTCCTCAGGAGACCTGGGATAATGCCAAATCTCACTAGCAAAGGGGTAAGTGAAGCTGAGGAACAGAAAATCAACTCTCATACAGATTGCAAAATGTGTTTGTCTTTAGGGTTTCTTGCAGTGGTTGAACTTCACCTTTTCCCTTCTGCTGCAGGATTTTTTTTCTCCCTGTTTTTTCATTCCTTTTTAAATGTAAAACTTATTTAGGGAATATTATTATGCTGTGTGATGAGGTGTGATGGACAGTGACTGATAAGAGACACTATACTAGGCCCTTTGCTTGCTGGGTGCTCGGTGGTGGCCTTTTCCACGAGTCTGTCAAACAATTCAGCACATATCTAGCCCTCACAAGATTTTGTATGTGTATGGCCCTTAAACTCAATAAAATCTGGTTTTTCCTATGCTCCTGTGAAGTAATGGTATAGCTGCTGGTAGGGCAGGCACACGGGTCCTAGGCTAGATGGTTTTTGAAGCCCCCAAATGCAGCAGATTTCTCTCTCCCCTTTCTGGAACACACCAGCTCAGTGGGTTTCCTTGGATGGGAAGCACAACTCTTGCTGATCTTTCTTGAAGACACGTGGAAGGACATCATCTACAAGTGTTGCAGGACTTGTGGCTAGAGGTCCTTTTGTATCCCAGACAAGCAATGGTGAACAAGATGCAGGGTGAGCTAGCTGGTCTGGAGGCCCGTCTGGAGTGACTGGAAGATGCTTTGACTACATCAGAGGACTTTGGGAGCCTGAAGAATGGGACCGAGTGATCTTAAAAATACTGGTGACATAAACTGACACATCTAAGATTGCCAGAGAAAATGCAAGGGGGTGGTTGTGGGACCTCCTGGGCAATTATGTACATGGATGGTCAAGCAATATCACATGAATACCCCAGCAGTGATGCCAGTCTGTCCACTTCTTTAATCAGAACTGGGGGCAGATGAGGATAAGATTGTGTTTTAATGAGTATTTGTTAGCAAGTGCTTTCCCTTCCCACCTCCCCTCTAATATTGTTAATTTTATTTGCAGTAACACGTGCATCATTCAGCTTCTAGTGCTCCCTATGTCATGCTCTGTTACACCATCTCACTCGCAGCCGCAGAGTGGAGGGAATGCTGCCAAGGCTTTTTCTGGGAATTTGCTCCGGTCTTGCTACTTCCCTGGGAGCGCTCAACTGATGTGTTTTGTCTGCAGGGGGAATAAAATGCTCAACTACCAGCTTCTGAATGGATTAACAGAGACCATGGCAAAGACTGACTGCTCCTTTGTCTCTGTGGGTAGGTGCCCTCATACACATAGTCACAGTAAAATTTGGGCTGCCGGTCACAAGTGGTGTCCCTCAGGGCTCAGTAGTGTGGCCAGTTCTGTTTAATATCAATGATCTGGGTTTGAGGATTGAGGGTACCCTCAGTATGTTTGCAGATGACACCAAGATGGTTAGGAGTGTTGATCTGCTTGAGGGCAGGAGGCCCTGTGGAGGGGTCTGGCCAGGCTGGATCAATAGGCCAAGGCCAACGGGATGAATTTCAACAAGGTGAAGTGCCAGAACCTGCACTCAGGTAACAACAACCCCCTGCAACATCCCAGGCTGGGGGAAGAGTGGCTGGAAACTGCCTGGTGGAAAAGGACCTGGGATGTTGGCTGACAGCCACCGGAAGAAAGCTATCGTGCTCAGGTGGCCAAGAAGGCCACAGGCATCCTGGCTTGGATCAGCACTAGTGTGGTCAGCAGGACTAGGGCAGGGATCATCCCCCTACACTCAGCACTGGGGAGCCACACCACAAATCCTGGGTTCACTTTTGGGTGCCTCACTCCAAGGAGGACATTGAGAGCATTGAGAGGTTGCTGTGTGTCCAGAGAAGGGCAAGGAAGAAGCTGGTGAAAGGTTTAGAGCACAGGTCTTGTGAAGAGTGGCTGAGGGAGCTGGGATTGTTCAGCCTGGAGAAGAGGAGACTTAAGGGAGACCTTCTTGCTCTCAAGTCCCTGAAAGGTGGTTGGAACCAGGTGAAGTCAGTCTCTTCTCCCAAGGAACAAGCGATAGAACAAGAGGAAATGGCCTCCAGTTGTACCAGGGGAGGTTTAGGTTGGATATTAGGAAAAATGTCTTCCCCTCCAGGGTTGTGAAGTCCTCTCCCAGGCTGCCCAGGGCAGTGGTGGAGTCCCCATCCCTGGAGGGGTTTCAAAGCCATGGAGATGTGGTGCTGAGTGCCATGGTTTAGTGGTGACCTGTTGGTGCTGGGTTAACAGTTGGACTCTATGATCTCAAAGGTCTCTTCCAACCTAAACAATTCTATGAATTTTGGGGAGAGAAAAGTTGCTAAGCAATAAGTGAGACGTTCCTGTCCTATTTTAAGAAATGTGCAATTTTGCTTAGGGCATTCTTAGAATAAAGGTGCTTCTCCAGTCTTTTTCCAGGTGCAAAACTGGGGGCTACAAGTGGTTGTGATACCCTGTGGAAGGGCTCCCCTCTCTCTGTCATAGATGCAATTGTATTTTCACTTGGGCTGGCTGTGAAACGGTGTTTAAAAACGTTGTTAATTGCAATGCATTGGTGAATGCACTTTTAAAACACCTGCTTTCTTCTTGGAGACACGGTTATACTTCCCCAGACTGAACTGCTGCAGGGAAGGTGGAGCTGCAGTGTTCTGTGTGTCTGGCTGGGCCCTTCATTTCTTAGCGTGGGGTTGAATTCCTGATGACTTGGAAGGGAGCTCGGGTGCCCTTCTGCTATTTGCAGAGCAGAAGATCAGTGGTCCTGTGGTTATGAACCGGGGTTCTGAGTATTGCAGTGAGCAGAGTTAGGACCAAAAGCTACTTCAGTCTCAAAGTGCTTGTGAAAACAAACAGCTGAGGGTTCCCAAGTGTCAGGTTTGCACAGGGCACTCGCAGGCAAGTCCCTGAAAAATAATAAGGTGGATGCTAGGTTTGGGATTCTTGCTGCTTGCCTCAGTTTCTTTCAGGCCATGGGAGGGAGCAGGAAGAATTTAAAATGTCAGTGTTTGAACTATCTGAAGCAGATTAAGAATGAGAGTGAATGCTGTGCAAGAACAGAGGCTTTGCTGCTGCAGGAGATGGTGATACTCAGCATCTTATACTTTGTGATTTGTTATTCATTCTTGATCTGAGTCTTTCTTATAGCAACTATCTTTGTACATAAAGCCCAATGAATGCTTGAAGGAAAAGACCCTTTTCTTGCAGGACATGCCTGTGAGCCTTCCCTACCAGAGCATAGAGTTTGTAGAGAGAGTACCAAACCGCCGAGTTTGTAGCCACCAGAGTGGGCCAAAATCACACAGGACTAATAAGCACTGGTCACTAGTTTGCATAGCTCCATGACCTGCAGCACTCTGGGCTGCAGAGCCAGTGTGCTGATGTTTAACCTCAGCTCTGAGTGTAGTGGGTATATTCAGGCCATGCTCTGAGCTCCTTGGCTATGCTTGACCCTCTGTCCTACCTGGCTTTCCTCTTTCTGAGGACTTTAAGAGTTGGACAGGTGAGCTGCCCTCACCCAGTTGTAACATCCCTCCTTCTTGCCTTTCATTTGCTTCCATGAGAAAAGAGGGTTAATGTGGTTTTGGTTCCTTTTTGCCCACCCCATAAGAACTTTCCAGTCTGACGGCTGATTGCAGCTGTGCGTGCCAGAGATCTTAAAGATAATGAGTTCCTAACAGATTGATATAAATAAATGTCCAGGGAGAAGACTTGAACTTTGCCCCTCTCTGCCAAGGGAGTTCAATCCTTATCAGTCCAAGAGCATCTGTGAGAGAATGAGGAAGAGAGACTTTAGGACTGCCTATGGAGAAAACTGTGCTTGAAGCTGGTATCCCACTGCATCCTGGTGCATCCCCCTCTGATCCCCGTAACTCCATGGGAAATGGAAGCATTGCTGGTCCTGCTACGGGGCTGAGTACTGTATGAGGCTTTCTGTTGCTTGCTTTCTCTACAGCCTCTCATTGGAGGCTGGAAGCAGGGGAGTGTGTGGTGTTGCTGGCCTGACTCAGAGCAGAGAGCTCAGGGATGGGAGCCTGGTGCTGGAGCAGAGGGTTGCAGTTCACTTCCCATGGGTATGAGGCTGGTTTAGCCTCTGGCTGTTCGATGGGGCAGCTTTTCATGGCAGCAGCACTTGCTTCCTCTGGGCAATAGCTGCTGTTTCTAAGATGGTCCTCTGGCTCATCACCCAGCTCCTTTCCAGCCCCCTTTGCGTTCTGCGGAAAGCTGTTTAATCAAGGGTGTATCAAAATCCATCTGTCTATGCTGATGTCAACAGCTTCGCTTCAGGGACATTTTAAACAATTTTCTTTCCACGCTCTGTAATGGATTTCATTGCCGAGATAGAGAGCAGGGCAGCAAAGGTATTTTAATTACATCTGATTGTGGCATCTCACAGTCTTGCCCTGACACTTGTTCTGGCACAGCGCCAGTTAGAGCCCACTCTTGCCAGCACAGGCATGTTAGCTGGGGCTTTACTAATCACAGAGGAAAATACTGATATTTCACTCCTGACATCATCCCGGGGCTGTGTCCTCTCTCTACCCTGCTTTTGTGGCATCTTCCACACAGAGGATTTCAATACTCTGCATCATGTCACTTAGAAGCAGTAAAAACCACAGTCACCTGCCCTGTTGCGTGGGCATCATATCTGGGCAGAGCAGAGGTACTTCACTTGCTCTTAAGAGAACCTGCCTTACTGTAAAGGAAATGTCCCTTTGAACCCTTTCCCCAGCTCACATCTTGGTTTCACAACCTATCAACAGAAAAAGGGTTTCTCTTTTTCTCAGTTAAGCAGGCAGAGACTGAAGTGCTGTCTCCAGCAAAACTATTTGGAAGCAGGAGGAGGGAATGAGGGGGGAAGGCTGCTGGTCTTGCTGTGCTGAAACACCATGGCTGGACCCATGGGGCTGCATCAGTGAATGGCCTAAGTCCTGGGACATTGTCGGGAGTGCCTGCTCACCAAACAAGTGGAACTCGGTTGGGTGTGTGTTGAAATGACAATAGCTGTATTATCTTTACATGGTTTTGTATTTTCACTAGCACTTGGGGCTAGTGGTATCTGCAGTGCTGCCTGAATGCTTTCTGGAGTATTCAGCAGGTAGCAGCTCCCAGTGCCCATACTTTGTCCTGCCTTTGCAAAGTGTTTTTGCACACAAAAGGCGGAAACTGTTTGAGTCTAACCTGGGGTTTGGAGGAAAGGAGAGTCTGAGGAGGAGGGGGCAGAGTGAAGGTCAATGTAAATTTTTTTTTTTTATGACTGCTAATGTGCATTTCCATCCTTGCCAAAGCTTTTGTTTCTGATTTATTAGGAAACTTAATCCTCAATATCTACAATTTTTCAATGCTGGAATGTGTTTGTGTTCCTAACAACACTCATCTGTGTCATTTCCTCCTCTTAATAGGTATAACCTTGGCTGCAGATTAGAGAAGTGTTTTGTTTGTGACTCTGAGGTGCTCTACACTTGATGCGTTGTCTTCCTGTGGACTCAGGGCAAACTCTGCTCCTCCCTTCTGGCCTGGGTTGCAATAATGGATTAAGTAGGTAGGTAATAGAGTAGTAATGAGTTAACCACTGACATCGAGCATTAACGTGGGAATAAATGAAGTTACTATCCAGAACTAATGGCCTGAACTATCACTGGGTTGTAATTAATGAATGTGGTAGCTGAAAATTTACAAGGATATTTTAGGATGCTGCTTGCATGCAGCTTGGGGTTTTATGGCTTGGTTGGAGAGAAATCAATTAATGCCAAGAACTTAATGAATGGGCAAAAGCTGTTCTTTGTCAGTTTGTAGTGCCCCTTTTGTGCTAGACAGGCAATTGTGGATTGTCTGCCTTTTCTTTACTTCAGGGGTGGAAGAAGGTAGGATGCTGTGGCCTCAGACTGTGGGTCACTCCTGAGTTTCTAGTAGAGGTGTTGCAAGGTAACTTGGAGGTCTTGTTTCTTCTGTTTTATTAGGGCAGAGCAGCAGGAGTCTTGGTGGAAACAGTACATTGGAAGTGAACCCATGCAGCAGGCTAACAAGTTTGCTTCTATGCAGAAGAGATTGCCAGTGCCAGGTATTCTCCAGCCAGGACCTCTGAACTGAGCAATGACGAGCTACCCTGTTTTGCCCCACGAAGTTAGGACATCTAGTTCTTCCTTAAGACCTTCTCCTTGGGGTTGTGGCTCTGTCTCCTGCATGTCACTGTCTCCTGCATGTCACCATCTCCCTCACTCTGCGGTATTGCTCTGGTGTCCCATATAATCTGATGACTGCATGGGCCTCCTGGTGTAGGAGTTGAGGTGTCCAAGTGTGCCCATGCCCAAGGGGCCTTGTCTGGAGAGCTGTCCCTCCCTGCTTGCATAACTTACTAGGCATGTGACCCTGCTAAACACTTCTAAGATGTGTGAGTAACACTTTGGAGGTGGTTGCTAGGCTCTTGCAGAAAGCAGAGCAGTCAAAATTCTTCATGTTAATTGGTAGGAAACCTCCAGCACTCTCACTGTTGCCTCCCTCATCTTTCCATGGCAACACTGTCTCTACAGCAGCCCAGGTGCTTGTGGTTGGATATAGTGAGATTTTTTGAGTCCTCAGTCTTCCAAATTGCCCCTTGGAGCACGGAGGGAACATCTGTACTTTTAAAGTATGGGCATCATGTGATACATCGAATAGCTTCCCTTGGTGTAACCATACTCCTTTTTTATGCTGTCAGAGACAGAAAACTTTGGAAATGTGCCCGAATGGAATCCTTGCATTTCTTTGGTGGAAAGAGCTGTTGCCCTGAGCTTTTTATAATGGGGAAAGAAAGGTGCTGAAAGAGTCCTGAGTGTTTCTTTTCCTTCCTGTGGCCTGAGCTATCACACCTATCTGTGAGCTGGAGAAAGGAGAGGGACCACAGTTCACAGCATCTTGTGAGCAAAGGGGAGGAGAGTCTTTTCTTGTCCTGCAAAGCTCAGCCTGAATGGTGCTGTGGTTTTTCCTTCAGGAAGCCAGGATGGTGGCTGGATGGAGCCGGACATCAGAAGAGGGAGCATGGACAGGAGAGAGGAGTGGCTTAGGCACTGCATCATCTTCACTCTTCTCCCTGCTGTGGATAAAGGTGTGTAGGACATGAGACAGCACAAACAAGTGCACTGCTTGTTGGGTGATGTCCAACTCTGACAGCATGGTCAAAGTCAGGTACTGCAGAGCAGAGGGCTGGTGTGAGGACAAGATGTCATCTCTTCCTGATGCCCACCCCTCTGAAACATTCTCTATGCTTAATCTAGCACTGTTTTCACTTTCAGGATCTGTTTTACAGGCATTTTTAATGATTCCAGGGGAAAATGAGACTCAGATGGTCAGTGACAAAACCAGAATAAAGCTGCCCAGTTCTCTGGAATTCTGTCTATTCTCTCAAGGAACGAGCAATAGGACAAGAGGAAATGGCCTCCAGTCATACCAGGGGAGGTTTATGTTGGACATGATGAAAAATGTCTTCCCCTCTAGGGTTGTGAAGGCCTGTCTCAGGCTGCCCAGGGCAGTGTTGGAGTCCCCATTCCTGGAGGGGTTTCAAAGCCATGGAGATGTGGTGCTGAGGGCCATGGTTTAGTGGTGACTTGTCGGTGATGGGTTAACAGTTGGACTCTATGATCTCAAAGGTCTCTTCCAACCTAAACAATTCTATGATTCTGTGAGGAGGTCACCACTGTACCTGGAAGCATTACATTTCCTTGGTGCAGGCTCAGTAATTCCCTTCCATGATGAACAGGAGGAAAACATTTCCACCTACAGGACCAGCAGAAGCCAAGACCCAAACTGAACAAAGAATACTATTCAGGGATATGTAAATTCTCCTTCCCCAGCCTTGGGAAGTTTATTGCCCTCAACAAAGTACACAATGTGGCTGTCATTCCCTAGGAGCCCAGGCGGGCTGTTATGTGATGAGGGAAAATTACCCAGGCTGTTCTCCAGAAGGTTAGTGAGCAGGAATTTTCCCCCAACCAGTTCAGGACAAAGTTAATGTAGGGAAAGCCATTAAAATTAATGCTGGTAAACAAGGATAAAAACCAGCGGGGTTGTAACAGAACTAGGAGCAGATTGGGTTTCCCAGCTGTCTTGCTGCATGCTGACTTCCATGCAGCAGGCAGAGGGAGGGGTTAAAATGAATTCAGAAAGCTCTTGTTGGAGGGGGCTGTGAGATTGAGGTTGAGCACATATGGGCTCCAGCGGCACCAGTTTCATGGCCTAGCACTTTAATCCACTCGGGCTCACTGTCTTTTTCTGGGAGAAGTTTTGTCTGATGGTCATTACATCTTGTATATATTCATGTAAGGGTTGTCTACTGTCCTCCAGAGGCTGCCCTCAAAATCCAAGCCCTGCTTTAGGGCTCTGGGAACGTGCCCACACGCGGCTGGTGGTCATGGGTGTTATGCGCGAGCACGTCTGGGGAAAGATCTCAGGCTACTGGGGCCATGACTTGCACCACAAAGCTGATCCCAACTTCGTCCAGGAGAGGTGCAAAGGAGGACAGTGATTCCCCTCTCCATATTGTCTGCTCCAATGTGAATGGGAGCGTGCTCAGGCTGGGTGGAGTGAGGATTACTGGGGATGTGTGTCCACTCAACAGGGTCAGGTTTGATGCCTTGTCTCATACTGCTGGTGGGTATGGTCTAAATGGGACCCAGAACACACCATGGAAAATACCCTGACACAGGAGCTGTGTGCTACTGCACTTTTCTAGGTAAATGGCTTTTTCCAACCCCACTGTACACTAACATAAGTCAGTGAGCTTCTCCAAAACTCCTGGTACCAGATGTTCAACTGACTTGATGCTTTGGAATGGGTCAAATTGAGTATAACCAAGCAAAAATGTCTATCCCCAGAACTGTAGTAATGGCCTGTATTTTCATGTGATCGACTTTTTCACAGCTTGATGGTTGTGGAGAGAAGGGAGAACTACAAAAGCAGTCGGCCACTTTCCTGCAGTGCCTGAGAAACTTGGATAGTGTTTGAAAATCTCTGAGCGCAGCCATTTTCAGTATAGATGAACAACAGAGATGCCAACAGCCACAGAAAACTCCCTAGTCCACCAGTCAGTGCAAATAGCAGCAGAAAGATCCTTTGGTTCCTCAAGAGGCATCTTGTACTTCGTTTCAGTCATTTTGATGGCCCTGTTCTGGATGGTCAGGTTTTGCTGGGTGGATTGGATTCTGGTGGAGTCTCCATGCAGCAACTCACAGAGCAAAATGAAGCTGCTGAGATGAGGTGCTGTGATGCCTCCAGTTGAGTGTAGGGAACCAAAGCTGGATGTCTAAAATAATCCTCATCAAGGAGATGAAGAAAAGCCTGGGCAGCTCAAGACTGATGCTAGAATGGAAAGTAGCATGGAGAAAGGCCCAACACACGTCTTCTTTTAGAGGCCTCATCCCTGGGGGAATCCACAGGCTGCCTCTATGGGGAAACATCAGTCCCTTTTCTCCTGTCAAACTGCTGGCAGCTTGCTGTCTCAGAGGTACTGGAGGTTAGAAGTGAAGAGCCTTCCTTTGTTTTTTATGAGACATCACCAAAGAATCAGGGTGACAGAATTATATGTGTGGAAATGACATTTTTTCATTTTGAATATTTGAAAACCAAAACTGTTCATGGGTTTTAAAATTCATGTCCCCTCCAGGTTGCTTTGTTTTGTTTTGTTTCTTATCCTTCTCCCTTATTCCATAGAGGGTACCATCCAAACCTACACAGTGTTTTATTTGTTGAGGAACTGTCGTTGCTTTCTGGTCCAACCTAGGCTGGAAATGCTTCTGGTAATTCATTTGTCTGAGAAATTTAAAAGTGCTTGGATGGAATAGAAACTAGGCTGGTTCAGGGAGAGCTTTCTTGTCTCTGAAGACTCACTTGAGCAGGGGAGCTATTTCAAAATCTTGGGAAAAAGAGTATTTTCATAGGCTTTGTTTGAGATTTGGGTTCCAGCCATTCTTCTGTTGCAGCTTCTTGTATGGTACCAAGATCTGGAGCTTGGCCATCCCTGGTGCCAGCTTCTCATGCCTGCTGCATTGCAGAGCTGTGCCACCTCTCAAGAGTCCTGCATCTTGAGCCCTTTGCTCTCTAGGGACAGGCACCACTTCTGCAGGGTAGGATGGAGGTGATGCTATCTTTAACTTGACTATGCTTTGTACCCAAGATGAGACTATGCTTTCCCAAGAGAGAGGATCATATGGGTGTAGAGACATGTCCTGAGTGCAGCAGTGGTCCTGCTATTGCACAGTAAAATGTCCAGGTCCTACATTTATTGTTATAGTCTGACTAATCCCTCACTACCAACAACCTCTTTCTGAGGTTCCCCAATGTCCAGTGAGGTTCAGAGACAGGCATCAGTAAAGCAGGTTCAGTGGCATTAACCACCACAAAGTCCCCTGCAGATTGTTTCTCTTTGGCCTTCAGTTTTCTTGCCTTTAGAACAAGCATGTTTTAATGGTGTGCTCTTGAAAACACAACTTGCTGTTCCCTCATACAGTAAGGAGTTGTGGAAAAACACCAGGCATTGGCTGTAGTCAGATGAGCCAATCTGTCACATCCCAAGAGCAGTCCTGGGTTTCAAGGGTGATTCTTATCTCCATGGAATGTCCCAGAGGTAGCTTGATTGGAGGCAAGGGGCATCATGGAAACAGCTGAGCTGATGAGGCTTGAGCAATGATTCACATGGGACAGGAGCAATGGCAAGTGGAAATACAGCAAGGAGTGGGCTGGACAGTGGAGACCACCTGCTTCTGTTGCTGACTGCTCTGCAGGCTGCCAGCTCTGCTGTCTAGTTCTGGCCAGATCAGCAGTGTGACTGCTCATCTCCAGTCCCTGCCTCCTCTGTGCCCCACATGCTGCTTCTCCTATAAATAGCCCGGTGGGAAGCGGAGCACAGAGCCACTGCAGATGGCCCCCAGTTCCACGTGCAGTCGTGTGTGAGATCCCAGATAGGGGCTGTCAATTCCTTGCCTCGAGCCACCCGTAAAACCTCATTAAAAATGGTGTCCTCTTCCTTAACCCCCATCACCCCCTCCCTTCCCATTTCAACTTGCCTGCATTCAAGCACCCTTATTAAACATGCACTTCTAAGCAAGGAGCGCTGACTTTCCCTTAATTGAGGCATAATAATTAGAGCATTAACACATTAGGAGGGTGAGACAGCATGTTTAGCTTTTGTGATTAATTATCTGAGGATTGTAATAAGTTGTTAAGACATTAATTACTCTGGCATGTTTATTGCTCTTTATTGCAGAACAGACACTTGGTAGCAGCGAGTGCTGGTGTGTCTGGAAATACAGCGAGAAGCGGGCTGGAGGGAGGAGACCTACTCATCCAGAAACAAGTGAGCTGCTGGTGGTCGGGACAGGATGGGGGCATCCTCCTCAGGGGAAACTGATGACCAAATAGATTCATTTATTTTCCATCTCTGGGAGGCCACAGATGGATAGAAATGGTATCTGAGTCCCTTAGGACAATGTAGGACCTGGGAAGGTCCTTCCTGATCTTTCTTTCTGTCTGGATTTTTCACCTCTTTCAAATGAAGTGTATCATTCCTGGTGGTTTGAGCTCCACCTCATTTGGATCTCTGTGTTTCAAAGTGTCAGTGTGGCTTAGTCTCTCTCTGGATCTTACCAAGAAGGTTGTCTTTATTAAAAACCGGCTAAAGTTCAGAGTGTCAGCAGTGGTCAAGGAATGAACCAGGATTCCAGTGCTCTCCCTCACCCCTCCATTGAATTAATTTTCTTCTACACAATTGGAAAATAGGTTAGGAAAGGGTGTTGCTCCAGCAGCAGGAGAGGTTTGGACTGCCATAGCCTGCTCTGCACACAACAAGCTGCTTGGTCGCCCTAGACAACTCCACACTGGTCAGTCAGATTGAATCCAGTGTCAAAGCTGAGGCTCAGAATAGGTCTTGTACACTCTTGAAACTCTGACAGAGAGAAAAGGCAGCCAAATCAGCAGGGAGACACAATGGGCCTGTTCCCAGCCTTCTGCTCTTCCCATGAAATATGCACAGTGCTGTTGTATCCTCATGTTACTGCAACAAGTGCTTGTGTCTTGGGCCAGCATCTGATGGATGCAAGGGGCAGAAGAGGGTCTTCCTCTCTTGCCTCTTGTTAGAAGTAAACCATGTGATGATCTTGACCAGTCTCTGTCCCCCCAGGACTGACACAGTGGTCTCTTTGCCCATGGCTTCCACCAGCTCGAGCCAGTGCCACTGTCCCTCTGTCTCAATAGCTGGGGAGGGAAAATCCTTTTGCTGTGTACAAACTGGGATCTGCCTTGTGTCAG
The DNA here is from genome assembly GCA_024611175.1 of Megaceryle torquata. Lineage (NCBI taxonomy): Eukaryota > Metazoa > Chordata > Aves > Coraciiformes > Cerylidae > Megaceryle > Megaceryle torquata. The sequence continues at coordinate 36,216 of JANIJG010019926.1, read as the reverse complement.
CTGAGTGCTGGCTGCTGCCCTCAGCCCCTTGGAGCCCCTGCCTGACTCTCGCTAGCCCAACCTGGATTGGGCATTTGCTGTCAGGTACCTGATTTCTGCACAGAGTATGGGAAGCATCAGCCTGGCATTTCTTGCTCAGCCCTTAGGAACAAAGCAGGTCACAACTTATATGTTTTATCATGAAAAAGATAATTTCCTCTGTGTGCAATAAGATGATGGCACTGACCTGTGATCCTAGCATTGCACGGCATTAATGATTCACCTTTGCAGGTAATAAGCAGCAAATGTACACATTTTGGGGAGATCTGAGTTATTTTTTTTTTCCTTTTAAGACTACTGTCTTCCTAGGCCAGACTTAATTAGCAGACCTCATTATTTCCTTAAATGTAACTTGACTTCTATTGAATGAGAATTGTTCAGTGGATGGGGAGCAGCAGAGCGGTGCTGCAATATTCATATTGTTTTAATTGCAACATTAACATTTCATGCCTTTCTTGGCATACTTTCAGGTGCAGCCCTTCAGCTCAATGCAATGCTGTGAAAGGTTGGATCAGAACAATTAGGATAGAGTGACTGGATTTCTGTAATTTTTTTTTTTTTTTAACAAACACAAACCTGGATTCAATCCCCATTGCTCTTTTTGTTGGGCAGAACAGGGAGTCAAGCACTCCTGAAGTGTAAATCCTTTTTTGGAATAAAAGATGTGCTGTAACACATGTTTAAATTCCCTTTTTTGCAGAGCTGAAGCCCTGCAGGTACAAGAGATACATGATCCTCCAGGCTGATGGCACCTCCTGGGACTTGACCTTTACCAGGTGAATCAGAGAAATCCCAAAATGTGTCTGGCCAGCTGAGCCATTGTCACAGGAGCTGGAGAGAAAAAGGCTATTTCCCACTTCTCAGTCATTTTCCGGGCTCTGGGATGCCCAAGACTGGAAGCGCACTGCAAATAGACAACTGTGTCAGTGCAGATCCTCAGAAGGACTGCCTTGCTCTGTCCCCAAATTGCACTTAGGGTTTAGCTTTCTTGCACTGGAGTCAGCACTGAAATACTGGGCTCAGCCTTAACAAGCTCCACTCCCCTTTGCTGCCTTGCCATGTAACAGACACTTGCTGCTAATTGTTCCTCTACCAGAGAATGGTGCTGAGTGATGGGAGTGCCTGGCAAGAGTGACTCCAGGTTCCACCCTGGAACAGCCTAAAGATGGTTTTTAATTGGGTCACTGAAAAGAGGTGAGCAAAGAAGGCCAGCCAGAAGGTCTAGGAAATGGCTTCTTGGTGTTGCTCTCTGAAGGCTGCATCATGCTGTGTGACGTGTGGACTGTTTAATTGATTTTAAAAGGGAACCGAGGCTGTTGTGTCCCCTTCAGCCTTTAGGAGGAAGAGGAAGAGTTGCTAGGCTCCAGAGAAAGGCTGAGCTTTGCACCCATGGTACTGTCTGCCAGCTCCATAACAAGTGCCACTAATCAGTCAACCTGCTAATGGGTAGATTGATGTGTATGTCATCCTGTCATGAGCTCCCCGGGCAGATGCTTGGACTCTGGGCTGCCTTCCTGGTGTTTGCCAGTGGATGAAACCTCTTTCTGGAAGATGAAACCTCTGTCCGTGTGGTGGAGAGGCACTGGGAGGGTTGCAGGGGTCGGGGAGCCATATGGCTGAGACGACAGTTAGAGCTGGACATGTAGCAGGACCTTGTCTTGGTCACTGGAAGAACAGCAAGGGAAGAGCACACGGCCCATTTCCAGAGGTTTTCCAAAGGGTAACATGCCATCTTCACTGGCTGTCTCCTCTATTAGCCAAGCAGGCTTGAAGCCTTCTCCCTTCAGCACTGTGTGCAGTGGGATCCGTGAAGTTTTGTCTCCTGTGGATATAGAGCTTGGGTTTGGATTCTCCAATGCCTAGTAAGCTGCTTGTGCTGAATGGAGTGTCTCCTCTTACTGGGATATTTATAGCATCTCTCTCTCTCCCACGCAGTTTGTCTAATGTCTAATAAGGGATGATACACTACAGTTTGGAAGGTGCTAATAATGTCTCTCCTCTGTTTGACAGTCTGTTCCCATGAAATTTATAGACTCTGACTGTCTCGGAGACCTCTGTCTCTCTGTCAGATCAGGTTGAAATCTGTTCACAGTGTCAGAAGTTGCTGGGGAGTGGGCAGAGGACAGACTGATGCAGCAGGATTGCATATGCTTTACACTTCTTAAGAAATTAGGCTGAAAATGTGCCCACCTCTGTTTCCTGCAGATCTGGGGTGGGGGCCAGCTGTGGCTCAGATCACCAAATTGTGACTTTTGGAAAGCAAGCTGGCTGTGTGGGAGGAAGACGATGAGCTCAGAGACTATCCAGGAGAAGATCTGCTCTGCCCCAAGCTGTCTTGCTCAGGCTGCCATGCTTCGGGCTCTTCAGGCACTTTCAAGCTGCCTGGGGCAAGGAGCGCAAGAGCTGAGTGTGGCCTCTTGTGAAAAACACACCCTAAGGACAATAAATGAGCAAGCCCAGAGCTCCTGGCTGGCTTGAAGAATTGCCTGGCTAAAGGATAATGAATGCCACAGCAGGAGACAGAGCATTTCTCTGAGGCCATCCATCCCCTTTATCACCCTGCTAACAAGCCCCAGAGCTACTTCAGAGAGACTTCTCTGAAACAGCACCATCCCTCAGCCCTGCTGATGTCTGGGTGCTGGGGCTTGGGAGTACATCGTGTGGCAGGAGCACTCAGCGGGAGACCACAGACCAGCCCCCTAAATAACAGCCTTTGGTCTGGGTGTCACCCATAGGGACTGTGCAGTGGCTCTGTTTTTGCTGGCATGCAGACCATGCCCTCCTCTGGGCTGTGTGTAGGGCCATCTGAGAGATCAGGGCCACTCATTCCAAGAAAAACATTGAGGAGCTGGAGCATGTCCAGAGAATGGAAACAAAGTTGGGGAAGGGTCTAGAGCACAGGTCTTGTGAGAAGAGGCTGAGGTACCTGGGATTGTTCAGCCTGGAGAAAAGGAGGCTCCAGGGAGACCTTCTCACTTTTGACAACTCTCTGAAAGGAGGTTGGAGTGAGGTGAGGGTTGCTCTTTCTCCCAAGGAACAAGTGATAGGACAAGAATAGACCTCAAGTTGCACCAGGGGAGGTTGAGGTTGGACCTTAGGCACAATTTCTTCTGTCAAAACCTCTCCCAGGCTGCCCAGGGCAGTGGTGGAGTCCCCATCCCTGGAAGGGTTTCAAAGCCATGGAGGTGTGGTGCTGAGGGATGTGGTTTAGTGGTGACCTGTCAGTGCTGGGTTAATGGTTGGACTTGATCTTAAAGGCCTATTCTAACCCAAGTGATTCTTTGATTCTGTGGTCCAGAAGTAAAAGCCAAGTATCCATCTTTTTAAAAGTACTTTTGGGCAGCAAGGGCCCTGCAGCACCTTTAGGAGGATTGCTTTATCCTATTTCCCAGCTTGTCTAAGATTTAAGATTTATAAGATTTATACAAGACCCAACAGGAGTCTGGGGCCGCCGGCACAGAGGTAAGTTGGTTCTGCTTCACTTGCAGCACAGCTGAGTCTGTGCATGAGCTTTGTGCGAGGAGGAGAGGGCAGGAGTGATGTGCTCTTCGTAAGAACTAATAAAAGCTAATTCATCCCTTTGCTTTGAGACAGTAGGAAGCATTAGTGGCTGGCTGAGTGCCGCCTCCGCTGTGGCAGCGTGCTGGGTACCTCTGCCTTCCCCTGGCTGGGAGCAAAGCATGTCCTCCTGTGAAGGAGGGGAAGGCATCTCTGTCAGCAAGAGCTGCGCTGTCTGCAACAGCATTAGCAGGCAGCCCGTGGTGCTGCCTGAAGCTGGTGTCCCTCCTAGGAAGAAAGAACAGCCACGTAACCTGGGCAGGTGGGTCTGGGAGTGAGGATTGATGTCCCCCAAGTGATTTCCCACACTGGGCTTCACCTCTGAGCAAGCACCTCTACCTGTGTCCCAGGGCTTGGGTCACAGTTTGTGGCAGCTTAGAAAAGCACTGTCTCTGATGTGAATGGGCTATAGGAGGCCTCAAAAGGGCCGTTTGTGCCCAAATAGGTGACCAAATAGGCTGGAATACCTTCAAGAAGCACCTTGTGTGCTCACCTGGGCACAGCACGTGCAGGTACGTGGTGTGCTACCCAGCATGCTCACCTACCAGAGTGATTGTGTCTGGGGCACAGCGGGTGAGCGTTAAGTAGAGGTAATTGCCGGTAATTGAATGTTTTTCTTTTTCTTCCTGTCTCAGTTTTCTTAATTTCTCCTTGTCCTCCAGGTTTAGACGTTGGAAGATGCACTTTTTGTGGTCCAATGTAAGAACCCCACTTGCCGTGGAAGGTAGGGCGAAGGGAAGATAGGGAGGAGGGGATGAGGAGAAGGGAAAGGAAACAGGAGAGGTTTGTGTTGTGTTTGTGTGCCCTTGATAATACTGGTGGTTTTTTGAAGCGGGGGGGGGGGGGGGGGGGGGGGGGGAAAGGTTGAAAAGCCTTGCGGGTGGGGGGGGGGGGTGGTGGCATGGGGGGGAATTGGGGTTTTCCA
>JANIJG010019926.1:0-31684 GCA_024611175.1 Megaceryle torquata | reverse complement strand
GGGCGTGATAGGGGGGAGAGGCGCAAGGCGGGTGGGGTTGTTTGGGCTGGTGTGGGGGAGAGGGGGGGGGGGGTGGGGGAGGGGGGGGGGGGGGGGGGGGGGGGGGGGGGAAGGGAGGAGAAAAGTTGCAAAGCCTTGCAGATGGAGAGTGGTGATTGTGCCATGATGGGTAATTGAGTTGTTCCAGTAAGGACAGAAACAGCAGGAGAGCAACAGTCTGGGGATGGTCCAGAGCATGTCTGCAGAGCTGTGTGCTCCCTCTACTCACTCTGGAGTAGAGGACAAAGAGTGGTGTGACATCATGAGTGTGAGCAGCACACCAGCAAGAGGATTGCAATACTGATTTTTTTTTTTTTTTCCACGTTCTTTATCAGTAGGTCTCCCAGCATTTTAAAAGAAAGCTTACACTACTGATGGGAAAACTTTACATCTTGAGGCTTCAGAGACTAGTTCAAAGACAACCAGAAGAGTTAAGGCCACCACCTGTCAGTGCTGAGCCCCTGTCGTGCTCTCCTTCTGGCTCCAAATGTTCTGCATTGCAGACCTTGGCCTTTCTCAGAGGGTCCTGCACTGACTAGACTGTTCACGGGGAACTTGGGTTGGAGGCCAGTCACATCCCACAGGGTGGTTGCAGGACGTGTTGTTACCTCCTGTGGCCATGTGTTATCAGCTGAACTGCCTCTGAGAGGGCAGCACAGTGGGACTGAAATGGCTCTTCGAAGCAGGGTTGAATTTATAGGGTACAATCTGGTTCCAGCCCTGACCTCTCTCTGCCTTACAGGAAGAGTTCACTTACAATCTGGAAACATCAGGTGCTTTTTCTTACTTTTTGCCAGCACTGTTAAGTGTCGGGTTGAAGGGAAACGTAATACATCACCCTCCTCATCGGCTGCCATTCAGCTAAGAGTAACAGAGATTAGCCTTCAATCACATGAGGGCTGGAGCTGAAGGAAACCTTCCTGAGGACATGTTAGAGAAACATTTTCATTAGCAGAAGAGAACCAGACAGAGATGAAGTGCCCCTTCACCTTGCCTGGTGGACCTCTCCCCTCCTTGGAGTTAACAGGATGAGGAGCTGCGAACCAAGGAGTTGGTGCCAGCTGCAGCACTTTGAGCACTGTCTGCATCCAGATGTGACAAAATGCTGTGACACAGTGAAGCAGCGCTTTTATAGCCTGGTGGAGCTGACTTTGTTTCTTCTCCTGCCAGCACTCACTGCTGGAAACAGACTGGTTCTCTCCATGCCATCAGTTGAATGGAGGAAATGGGTTGCAATCCATGAACCTGAATGGGCCAGAAAAAGATGTCCATGGGTGCTAAGGTCCATGGGTGCTAAGGTCCATAGGTCCAGGAGGTGTCATGGGCTCTGTCTTCTGCAACATGTTTTGTAGATTTAACAGTACTGCCTTTGTGACAGTGGAGGCTTTCTCTGCTCCATGGAAAGCTGTACCACAGCCCACTGTTGCAGGCAGTTGAGATGCCCAGGATTCACTTCTGCTATTGATGTCTCCCTTGTGAAGGAGAAATGTGCCTTCTACCCCAGCTAGGCACCTGGCACAGACCTGTCTCTATGGGTTACTGGGAATTGGCCAGTGGGATCCCTGCAGCCAGCATCTGACATCCCCCACCTTGCCTCCCTGAGGCTGTCGTGCTCCTGACAAAGGCAGGCTCCATCTCCTTCACTCACAGCTGAAGGATGCTTTGCCTCATCCTGTCTTGCAGGTTGGAGGGAAATTGTTTTAATTTGTGTGGCACACTTCTTGGCAGGGGGCAGAGAAAAGAAAATAAGAGAAGAAAAGAGGAAAAAAAAAAAAAAAAAACAAAACCAACAAAAACTGGCCATTCTGGATGTTTTTAGCTCTTTGCAAAGGACCATTAATATCTTTCTCTGTGTTCTTTGTTAGGTTTTTGGGTTTGTTTTCTGTTTTTTTTTTTAACTCTCTGAAGACCATCCTCTCTCTGGTGCTGCCTGAGAGACTGTTACCTTCACTGTAGAGATCTGAAGTTAAGTTGCTGCTCAGCACTCCCCAAGACTCCAGCTCCCAAGGAGCCTCATATCCTCTCCTTGCTCTCCAGGTGCCCACCTCAGGCACAGCTCTCTGAGAAGAGGCTCCCTGTCTGTAAGGGTGACAGGCTCAAAGATGCTTATGTCTTCTGTCATCATATCTGAGCTTCCTGAGAGGGATGTGACACAGCCTGGCAGTGAGAGTGTTGGCTTGGGACACAAAACCAGGCGGCTTCTGGTTTTAGAGCATTCTCATGATCAGGTACCTCCCATTTCCCCCTCCCCTCTTTCGGAAGTGAGAGCAATCAAAATGAAAGAAAAACTTGGCTCCTGAGCTTGCTTTCTCCTGAACCCTTCACCTGCCTTTTTTTGACTTTTTCTCCTACAACCTCAGCTGGCAGTTTTAGTGCCAGCCTATTGAAAGGAAAGGCACGTGCTGGCTTATGGAGGGTAGGAAACCTGAGACAGGATAAATCTAGAGGCAGTGATGTTGGGGGGAGGCAAGTCAGCTGCTCTGACACTTTTATTATGGAGCCAGGCTGCTTGGGAATGAATCTTTCTTGAAGCATATGTTGCTGGATGATATTTCTACCAGTTCTCAGCAGTAACCTTCATCAAGCCTCCCTGCCCAGTCCTGTGCTCGCCTGTGACTGAGGCAAGCTGATTGAACATCAGCTGGAAATGCCACAGGCAGCAGGGCTCAATGGGGCTCCATGCACCTCTGATGAGTCTGAAAGCACCTGGACTTTCACACCAAAACTATTCAGGCTTTGGTGTCTTCAGCTTATGGGATGCATGTGTTCTTTTGCAAGGGAGGTGTTGACCTCATTCAGAAATTAAGAGAATACAACAGAGACATCAAAATTAAATTCTCCTCAGAGTTGCCCAGAAGGATGGATAACTGCAGGGGAAGATTACTCCATGGCTCTGGAAAAGGGAGATCTACTTGTCTAGTTACATGGTGATGAGGTACCAACTGTCCACGCAGAGGCTGGAAGCCAGGGGAGATTTCGGGTTACAAAGAGGGCTGGGCAGAGCTTGCCACCCTCTCTGCTCCTTTCCTGTATTACTGTCAACTTAGATTTCCCATCAAGACGGTGATGTTATGGCTGGCAGTGACAATAACAGAATGCTACTGGCAGAGGTGAAATCTTTCCCTCTGTGAGGGTACTTCTTCCTTTCCCCTCCCTTTGGTTTACATCCAGAACAGGGCTCCCAGTGCCAAGCAGGGCATGCATACAAGCTGCCCAAAGGACAATGTATACTGTACTGAGCATCTCCTTTCCTTGCTGCATCAGTAAGCAGCTCTGTGTCACTGATACTTCTTTGCTGTGTGGTGACATGTAACAGGGTGCAAACCCTTGGTATCATCGAATTGCTTTGGCTGGAAGAGACCTTTAAGATCACCAAGTCCAACCATTAACCCAGCACTGACAGGTCACCCCTAAACCATGGCCCCTCAGAGCCCTGGAGGTCAACCATGGCAGGGAGGGGGCCAGGCCTGAACTGAGTCAGGGTCTGAGGGGCAGACAAACATGTTAACATTCTCTGCTGTCTGTCTCACCTCCTCTAAACAGGAGCTAATCTTGTAGAAGAATGCCTGTGCATTCCTTCAGTAGCCCCTCTGCCAGCCTTCTATCCTCGAGGGCCAGTTCAACAAAGCTTTAGTGCTGTTCTGGGCCCAGTTTTCATTTTCCAGCTGCTTACAGAGGAGAGAATGAAGGCAGCTGCTGCTGCCAGAGCAGCTAGAAAACACGAGGCAAGGGACAGGCCTCTTTGTGCACTTAAAGATCCAAGAGTTTAATCTGATTCTGGTTCTCTATTAGCCCTGATCCCCCCTTGCATCTTTTCCAGCTAATGTCTCAGCCTGGTCTTTGTTCTGTTGGTTTTTTTCCCTTTTTCCCTTTTCCCCTCACCTCATGAAAAATGGCTTTGCCATCTGTATCTGTCAGGAGTTCACCAAGCTGGGTGTACAGCTCAGTGAATATACAAATGTGCGGTTGGATCGTGGCCCCCTCTGACAGGCCGTAGATGAATACCAAGCATGCAGAGAGAAGAACACGCTCCCTTCTTCCGCTGCTGCTGCCTCTGATGGTTGTTTTTCTTATCCCAAGGAGGTGTGAGAATCGCCTTTGGGAGCAGTGCTTCCTTCTGCTGCTGTTCCGTCTTGCCAAGGTTCAGTTCTCTGCCATCCATCATCAGATGAGTCCTCTCCTTGCTCCCACTTCTCAGCTGTTGGTGGCAATGCTGGGGAAAGGGTAGCTGGTTTACCCTTCTCTTTCCTACCATCCTTTTCCCTTTCCCTTTTGCATGCCACCAACTAGGTCCATTACAAGGCACTTGGTGGGCTGGGGCTAGAGGACACTTGCTTTCACTTGCTGGTCCAGGTACTTTTTGAGAGAGGTTAAGGATGAGGTAGAGGGGGAGAGGATTGCTTGACCTTACCTGAGTGGCTTGAAATGTAGTTTTTAGTGCAAGTTTTCAGCTGTGTTGTGCATGGTTCAACATAAGATGTGCTGAAAGCACCAGAGCGCTCCTGCAGGCCTTGGCCCCACTGTGTCCTCTTCCCTTGCTGTAGTTGACCAGTTCTATGGGGCTCTGCAAGGAGCAGTGCCCCAGCTATGTGATCCTCAGTTACTGTAACTATGCAGGGTCACTCTGGTACCAAAGAGAGGTGACAACCTGCCTTAACACCCATGGATTTGCTCACCTCCTGTCTTTTGGGTTCCTGCAGTCTGGCATGTGAGCTGCACCCTGGTCTTGATGTGTTGAGAAGCTTTCATCCAGGTGGGCTCAGAAGAGCAGGCAGGCAGAAAACAAAATGAGTCTCTCCATGCTCTTTGCCACAGCTATCTGGTGAAGGCGGGGAAGCTTCTGGGAGGGCAGAGCCCCACTTTGGCAGGAGGAGAGAACAGACAGCTTGAGCTGAGCTGGCTTTTTTGACAAGCAGATGGATGTTCAGCGGGGGCCCAAGAAAACCCTCTTGCTTCGGGCTAGCTGCAAGCCCTCCAAACCAAAGCGTGCTGACGCGAGAAAAGCAGCACTCCATTGATGCTTAGCCTGAATTACCATTTCCAGATGTCTGATTCGGGATGCAGCGACCATAGCCTCCTGCCACTGGCTCCCTGGATGAACCAGCTGCGATCTTGCAACCAGGCAAGGGTGCAGCAGGAGCTGTGGAGCGATGAGGAGGGAGGTGTGGAACAGCAGCAGATTCCTCTGGCGTCTCCACACTGTGGGGCTCTTGGCGAGCAGGCGTTCGTCTGCTTTGAAAGCTCTTAGTGCTTCTGCAGGTGGGAGCCAATTTGTCTGCTTTCCTCCTCAGGTGCCATCTGTTCATAGTGTTGGCCGTGCCAGTGGATGAATGTGATGGTGATAGTGAAGGGAAGGGGCTTCCCAGGGTGGGAGAGATGAGCCTAAAACTTTCCTTGGGTAACTTCAGCATTTCTGGAGGCTGTTGCTCCCTCTCCCCTACATCTCAGCAGGGACATCTCATCCTGTTATTTGTTGTTCCTGGAGTGTGAGGGGGAGCCAAGGCACCACTAGTAGTAAGCTATCATGTTAATGCTAATTTCTTATCATGAGCTCAGGCTGGGGGAGGCTCAGCCTGTGTGGAGGGAAGCCATTAGTAGAAGGAGAAGGAGGGGATCTGTGGGGTTTGTTCTACACCCAGAGAAGGGACTTCCAGAGGGCAGATGATTGACCACCACTGGGAAAACTGGTAGCAAGGCACTGGGGTCAGTCTGTGATGGACATGGGAGGGATGCACAGGGACACTTTGTTCCAAGACCTCTTCCTGTATGGATTTCTCAAGTGCTTGAGACTTTGGCTTGAATTTGGCGTTTGGTGCTTGTTGGTAGCTCTCAGTGCATTGTGACCCAGGGGATGCTCAGAGTGCTGTCAGGGCTGTGGCTGGTGGCATGGTGGTCCTTTTAACAAAGGAATCAAGCAGGGTTGGGTTTAGCTACTGTCTTTTTGTGAGGAGGTCCCCAGTTCAGGAGCCTGGACATCCATGCTGAGAGATGGGATTCAAAGCAGTGAAAGGGTGAAGCCGTTCTTGAGAGAGCCATATAAGAAACTCACCTTTATGCCCCGGGAACAAGCTTGGCGGCCCCCAGCTGGAGATCTGGCAGGAGAAACCAGTGGCTGAGTTTGGAGTGGTGAAGGCAACTGAACCATATTTCCCTGACCTTTCCTGAGGTGGGAGTTCCCACATCCAATCTCTTGGTCAGTTTCCTCTAGCCATGCTTACCAAGTGGAAGAGCCTGTGCTGCTCCCCAGGCTGATGTACTTGCCTGGGAGCTCCTGGGGAATTTGGAGATAGGTGACTGGTTGCAGTAGGAGTGTAGGGCCTATTTTGGTCTCCTGAAGAACCACCAGTCTGTGCTAATCTGGACCATTGGCTCCATTATTTCATTTGGAAGCATACACTGAATTTTTAAAACCACTTAAAGACAAGTTTAAAACTCTTGGCATCTAGCAGAGAAGCAATGGAGGGACTGAAGCAGCCATGATAATAAAGGGAAGAAAAAACAGCAACTGGTTAAATGGCAAAGGGATAGGAAGCCAGGAGGCGATCCTCCTGCCAGGAGGACATTAGCACAAGGCTCCATTAGCAGAGCAGCATTGCTCAATGTGGTGACCAACTATCAGATCTGCCTCAGGGTGGAGCATGACTCACTGGTTTGTTAGAGAGTTATTTCCATCTGAAAAAATGTCTCCTATCTTTTCTAGAGCATCTTCCCTGCCTTGGGCGAGGAGAGAGAAAAACAAGTCAAGGGCTACTTTTCTCTAGCTGAGGAGAATCAAACAAACTTTCCCTCAAGTAGCTGAGTGAGGAAATCAGCACCTTAACGTATTCCCAAGAATAATACAATCAAGTAGTTGGGGAGAATAAAATAAAATAAAATAGCATTGCTTTTCCCAGTTCAGCACGCTGAATAATGAGCCTGCAAGCTGGAGCGAGAGCTCCCAGGAGAGGTGCCTGTGTACAGGAGATGGACACAACAAGTGCCTTGGATGGGCCAATATCTGAAGCGATCTCACTCTAATTTTCTACATCAGTAAGAACAGAGTGCAGTGCCATCAATCATAGTCAGCCTCCCCTTGGAAAGCCATCTCCTGCCTTGCCATACTGTGACGTCCCCCCTCCACTTCTGCCTCTGGTGGGGGACTGCAGGTGTGCCGGCCAGCAGCGCCTGCAGGCACATCCTCTCCTGGGAGGTGGTTTCTTTATCATGTTTGAGCCTACTTCTGCCTCTGTCTTTTTCCTTCCTTCACTGCTGGCACCTGTTCCTCGCCAGTGCTTTATTTCCAGACTGCGTCTCCCCTTCCTGGTGATGGAAAAGGCCAAATGCTCCTTATTTCCCCAATGAGGAGAAAATGTGGAGCTGGCTGACCTGATGTGAGCCTGTGTGCTGCCTGGAGCAGACATGGGTGTGGATTTGGTGCTTGTAATGCTCATCTGAGAATGGGGAGGTTGGACTTTACAGCTCTCCTGAGGCTGCTGCTGCAGTAATGGCCACCAGGGCATGTTCTGGTGGTGCCTGGGCTGTGTCCCTCTCCCCAGCCCCCTCTCTGGGCATGGAGCAGACAAAGGAGACATCTTTCATGCTGGATTGGTGGTGCGATGCAGCTGCTCTTGGTCTCTCTGTCTCTCCTTTTCTGAAGTCCTCTGCTTCTTCTAGTCCTGGGCTTGTTTCAGCCAGACCCAGGGGCATCTTTTTGGCAGGAGCGCTGGTGGTGGGTGTCCTCCTGAGCAGGCCCATGCCAGAAATGCTCCTAAGCTGTTCAGAAGGCTGGTGGGACATAGTTCTGTGCTCATGGCTGTTTATTCTACTGGAGTGTGGACGCAGCTGGTGGGTTTGATGACCCTTGCTTCATCTCTCTCATTCACTAGGTTGGGTGCTCTTTCTCAATGGTGGTGGCTCTTGGAGCTGTGAAAACTGAACTGATGCCAGCTGTCATGACACAAAAGTGATTTGCAGTCCCATTTCTGCATCCGTGTGTTCAAGCACCAGCTGAGCAGAGCTCTAGAGAGAAACACCTCCTGAATAAACCTGTGCAATTGCCACCTCTCATGCTGGCTTCTGAGAGCTGCTGAGGATCCTTGATCTCTCTTTCAGGTATGGTTTCCTGCATGTAGCAACACCCTGCTCGGGTTTTGTGGAGCTACTGCTGCATTCTGTAATAGCTGCTTTGTTTACTTCCCAAATGCTGCCCTTTCTGTAACGATCTCTCATTCATCCTGGTTGATACGGTGCTCAGAGGTACCTGGAGCAAGGAAGTTGTTGCCATTAACCCACCTTCTGGGTTGCTCTCTGGCCTGGGGTTGCTGATCTCTTGGAGAAGTAAAACAGGGAGGACAAGGGGGGGTGAGGTTGAAATAGGGAATAATTACCTAGCAGGGTAAAGGGGTTGATTGGGTTGGAAAGTGCTGGGAGCTGACATGCCCGTGCAGATGAATGGCAGGCAGGGCAGAGGGATGAAAGATTTTTTTATTATTTTTTTTAAAGCAGCTGCTTTCTCCTCTTCCTGTGCTTTATAACCTGTTTTTACGGAGGCTGCATGAGGAACACATTTTTTGTTAGCAGCTTGGGAGTGAAGAGTAATAAAGATTAATTTTTTAAATAATTCCTTGCATTATCTTTTAATTTCCTATGGCAGGGTTTGACTTTTAAATCTGCAAACAGAGTTAACCACTTAGGTGTTCATCAGCTTGGAAGCAGCAGCTAAAGGAACTGAGGGACTCAGTGAAGGTGAGAGAGGCCCCAAAGTTGAGCCTGGAGTTCCAGACTCTTCTGGGCTGGCCACAGTCTGTTCCCTGGCCAAAAGGATCTGTTCAGTGCTGGGCTGTATCTCTGACCCAAAAAAACTTGTAGAATCATAGGATGGTTTGGGCTGGGAGGGACCTTTTAAGGTCATCTAGTCCACCCCCCCTGCAGTGAGCAAGGAACATCTGCAACTAGAGCAGGGTGCTCAGAGCCCCATCCAACCTCACCTGGAAGGGTTCCACCTCTCTGGGCAAACTAAGCCAGGGTGTCACTACTCTCAGTGTAAAAAAATTTTCTTTCAATACAGTCTAAATTGCTCCTTTTTGTTTAAAACCATCACTCCTTGTCCTGTCACAACAGGGTCTGCTAAAAAGTCTGTCCCTATCTTTCTGACAGGTCCCTTGAAGTACTGAAAGGCCACAAGTAGGTTTCCCTGGAGCCTTCTCTCCTCCAGGTTGAACAAGCCCAACTCTCTCAGCCTGGCCTCACAGCAGAGGGGTTCCAGCCCTCCCATCATTGCTGTGGCCTCCTCTGGCCCTGCTCCAACAGGCTCATGTCTTGGGGACATGACCAGGTTCAACTTGGAGAGATCTAGCCCATACTGTAACTGATGGTGTCCATTTTTCTTTTTGTTGATAGAAATGATGAAGCTCTCCTGAGTAGGAAGAAGGGAAACATGACAGCCCTGCTGTGCTGTGTGCAATGCATCCTTGCTGGTCTCCACTTGGCACAGCTTGTGCTGCTGGGACTTCTGTTTAGCTGCATGGATGGTGGGCATGGGAGTTGCCCAGACCAGCTGGGCTCCTCAGGGGTCTTGCTGGCACTAAGGGGGAGGTGGTCACAGGACTGGGGAGGGAGATATTGGGAAGAAATAATAAGGGAGCAAGTGAAGGTAAAAGCCATTAGATCAGAGAGAGAAGTGATAACACTGTGGATCTGATAGAAGAGGGCTCATTCTGCCCCCTGTATCCACACTCTCCATACCAGCCTCCATGAGCACAGAAGACCCGATGCTCTTCTGGGCTTTAACCTGCCAGGGAGACTATCTGACATTGGAACTGGACTATCATCACTGTCTCAGGTGAGCTCTTACATGCCCTGTAAGTGTACCCATAGCAAGGGTGGCACTGAAGCTGGGCAGAAGTGATGCCCAGAATGCAGGGACCCCAGCCCCTGCTTACTTTGACCACTAACCCTCTTTTTATAGCTTGTTCTTCATCATATGGCCAAGCTGTCTGCTTGAGTTTGCTCTGAACTTCTGATCTCTCTGTGGAGCAAGTGGTGGAGGCAGAAAGCAACCACTATGGAGAATCAGCCAGTATGGACAGGAGCATTTTGGTTCACACAGGTATGAAAGCAGCTGTAGCTCAAGTTCCTGGTGTGAGCTTTGGGAAGGCAGAGGGGAGCACAGTAGGCATGTTGACTGTGTTCTGAAATGCATTTTCCTGGATTACCTCACTCCTGCATTGGGACCAGGATGGGGGTTTTTGGAAATATCAGGGATGAGGAAGAGCCAAATCATGTATGGGGAGTGCTCTGACCCAGACAGCTCCTGGCTCCCTCTGACAGATGCCATCTGGAGCAGTCTTTGTGCATGCCTGGGTGTCTGTGTGCTTTGGCAGCTTTCTGATGGCCAGCTCTGCTGACCCAGCATGGAAGGACTGTGCTCTGCCTCCTGAGTCCTTCTCTGCATACTTGCAAGACTAGCTCTTCATCATGGCAGAGGGGCTTCATGTTTAATTTGACCTCAGTGCTGCTCCCATGTATCTCCTTGCTCCTGTGAAGAGAAGTACACCTCAACCCATCCCCAGGTGTGAAGGCTGGTTGCTCCATGCCAGATCATCTGTGTTTGTTGGTATTTTGCTGTGCAAGGCTGTACTTGCTGAGTCTGGGTTTGCAAGTGCAGTGGAGCTGGGTTGCATCTGGAGGTTGGGTGTCCACCTGGTGCCAGGCACCCTGCTCACAGCAATAAATGTGCTTTGGGGTCTGGTTTTGTACTTTGGCAGCAGGCTAAGGTCTCATTCTGCTGGCGGGGCTTCATCTGACTGGATCCTCTGGTGTCCAAGGGAGAGATGAAAAGCTTTGGTGTGTGTGATTCTTACATTTTTGGGGTGGGAAAACACATTCCTCAGCCCTCTCTTTGGATTCTCCATTTTTTCAAGTCTTGGACTAAAAATGGACTCATCCTTCTGCCAGCAGCAGAAGACAGAAGTGCCTTATGGATGCTTCTGATCTCAGGAGAGAAACTGAGGCACAAAGAAGTGGCTTGATGCCAGTGCTACTAGTGCTTCTGTCACACGTGTTGATCCCTCTGTGTACAACCAAAGCTTTGAGTTGTGGTTTTCAGCCCTAAGAAGCATCGTTTGCTAAAGTTACATGGTGTCAGGAAAACTGGGGGGCAGGTCCCGATTGTCAGTATCTGTCCAAAAGCAGAAACCTCTCCTGTTGTGCTGGGGGTTCTTTTATTTCCTTCTGAAGTCATAGAGAGAAAAATGGAAATAAAAAGCAGCAGGGAGAGAGCTGTTAAAAAGCTTAAAGCTGTCACAAGGCATCAGTTAGTTTATGTGCAGTGAAGTATACAAACAAGTTTTCAGCTTGTTGGTTGGAGCTGAGGAGCAGGGTGTAGTGGTTTTTTTTTTGTGTGTGTGTGTGATAAATATGTTTTATGGGTCTTTTATGGGATTTTTTTTAAAATGGCTGTCCCAATAAATTATTTACTGGGGTAATAAAAGATCAAGGAAATTGTTCCAACCGTATCGTTAAGCATCTAAATCCAAAACTTTTACTGGGGTGGAAGAACCCGCTGAAATCCCATGGCCTTATAAAAGATGGTCCAGGCGTGCTGTTTGTCTGTGGTGTCCTTCTGGAGGCCAGCTCCCCGGCAAGCCCCAGCACTCAGTGTATCTCCAGGAGGTCCCAGTGGCCTGACACTGGATTTCAGCCCCTCAGCATCTCCTTCTGGAGATGCATAGCACTTCCCTCCACTGCTGACACTTACAGCTGCAATTCTCTTGAAAGTCTCTGACTCTTTATTTAAGTTTCCAAAAGGTTTCAGAAGCATAATGGTCCTCCCTGGTGTGAAATGGGAGGTAGAAATCACTTATAAAGTGGTAAGGAGTTTGAAGAACAGCCTTAGCCCCTGAAGTGCAGGCTGGAAAAGCTGACCCATGGTCCTGCAGATAATGGGGACCTCCTCCCACCCCAAATGTCTGGATGGGTATGTTTCTTCTTTCTTGGTATCCATTGCTGTGCAAGGGAAGGGCCAGGTTCTGCTGACTGCTGGCCTGGTCTCCATGGCAGACAAGCCCAAAATAGCCTCTGCAGAGGTGCAATAAAAATTTATGGCGTTCCAGTTGCAGAGTCTATAAATACATGTTTTGGGGCATCAGACCAGGCTTTAAGTAGTACAGTTGCTTTTCCTCCCTGCTCCTTCCCATGGGAGCAGAGGAAGGAAAGCGCTGGGGATCCTACCAAAGGTCCCTGCCTCAGGATGAGGCAAATACTTCAGCTTCATCACAGACTTCCTATAGTAAGTGGGATTAGATTTAAGCCCTGGTAGGGTTTAACAGACATACAGTTGTTAATGTGGTGGCTTTTGTGAGAACTCTGGTTGAGCAAGATGCATCCCACTGTGGTAAGCTGGTCATAAATAAATTCAGATGTGATTTTAGAAGCAATTTCTGAGGCTTGAAAGAGATTATTCTGGAGTGGCCTTCAAAAGGAATGCCTCATTTCACTCCTGTGTTTGGTGGTGATCCTGTCTTTCTCTGAGGTGGTGGAAAGTGGCCACAGCTGGAAACACATCTGGGGACAGGAAGCAATTTCCCTTGTCAGCTAACAGGGAGCACAAGGCTTTATTTGGCTTCTTCCTGGTGCCTGGAGGCTTCCTCAGATCTTACAATTTTCTGAAATAATTCCTCTGCTGTTATAAGGCACTAGGAAGCTCGTGGAGCCCCTAATCTTCCTCATTTCCTTCCTGTGCCATGTTACAGTGGTGGTTTTGGGACTTTCCTTGAGCTGGTCCTGCAGCCTGGAGCATGGCTATGTCTCCAGTCCCTTTGGTCTAACAGAAGCACTGGGATGGAGATCCTGAGCAGCTCCTGAGTGTCCTGATAGCCCTCTGCAGCTGTCCTAAGCCTGGAGAGAAGGCAGGTAGTAAAAAGGGGGCTTCCTCCTCTAATCTGGGAGCTGGGCCAGCAGGAACAGTCCTGTAATATCCACTCCCTTGGCTGCTGGCTGCCAGAGTTTTTGGGTATGTTGGCTGCACTGCAGAGGATATCAGTGCTAGTGCCCACTTCAGTGGTGCACCCCCAGTTGAGGAGGCTAAGCTGGGCTGAGAGCTCAAAGCCCATGAATTAATAAGTCTGTAGCCTGGAAGAGTTTAAACTAGAGCTGTGTGTTTTAATGGGTGATGTTTGCTGGGGCAAAGGCTACTTGGTTTGGCTTTTAAGCTGGCAGCTGGGGACTAGGTATCAGAGCAGGCTTTTCACCGAAGGGAGCAGAAGCTGGGACAGTAGCTGATGTTCAGCTTTAAAGAAAAAAGAGCACATCTCCCTGTGTCCTTCATTTTAATTGTAAACACATCCTGCCAGTTTGGGAATGGATGCTGTAAATTTAAATGAGGAATGGGCCAGCGCAGGGCAGGTATAAGAAGGCCAGATGATGTGTGTAGGCCAGGCTTAGCATCTCCTCCCTCTCGCTCCGGGCCACGCAGCACGACTCCGCTGACTTCAGTGGCATTTCCTCCTGGCTCGCCTCCTCGTGATGGGAATTGGACTGCACATAATTGAAAAGGATGGGGTGTCTGCCAGCAGCCTGCAAGCCATGCTACCCTTGGCAGCTTGAGCTGGTTGGTAGAGGACAGGGGAGACAGGCTGGGGCGGACACCTGTGTCAGGGGGTGGCGAGCAGCTTCAGCATCGCAGGGGTACCAAATCCATCTCCATCTGAAGCCCTCTGGATGTGGCTCCCCCATTACGCAGGGGTTGCCTGTGCCCAGAAGGGACTGATGTCTCTAGCTGCTGTCACATGAGCAGTAATTTGCTCTCATTCGTGATCTCCCCCTCCCTGGCACCAGGACAGACATGTGAATAACTGCTCTGAAGAGCAGCTTTCTGAACCAAGGACTTGATCTTGAAAAGCATCCTGTGATCTGGCTGGCTATTGCTGACCCTGGGCTTTCGCACCACCCAGTCTCCCTGCCCAAGCATCAGTTGAGAGAAGCCGAGGAAGGTAGAAGGCTCCTGGGGTTTGCGTGGTCCTGAACGCTAACGAGAGCTTGGCATACGTGGGTGGTACAGAGTCCTCGGTGTAGGGCCAGTGATCAAGACGCGAGGGCGTTGTAAATCCGGCACCTACAAAGGCACGAGGAGCAAAGCGGGGCTGCATCCGCATTTCAAAGAGCGTTGTTTCTGTAGCAGGGAGCTGACGAGCCTGCCCTGCCTGCTGCCAAGGAGAGACGGAGCTGTTTGAACTATGGTTTCCAAGAGCCCTTTCTACGTTCAGAGCACGGGTTAAAGGAGAACTTGATAACTCCGCACTAATTGCCCGGTGCTGAGCCTAGGAGGCAATGCTTGCTGGGCACAGCTCTGCCTAACACAGCCTGCATCAGATGAAGGTGTCTTGAAGCCAGGATTTGCTTTCAAGTGTACGTGAGCCCTCCCTCGCTTGGCTGACAGAAATGTCCCTGCTGCTGAACTGAAGCTGGCCATGCCAGCACTAGGAGACCCTCCTGGGGAGAGCCGGGTCCTACCTCAAAAAGCCTGCAGTCCAGTCAGAAGGGCCAGCCATGGGAGTAGGAAGTGAAATCAAATCCAGTGGTGACAAAAAAGTTTGATTTTTGTCTTCCAGTTATAGCAAGTACTGAGCTGGGAACAACTGAACATGGCAAACCTGTCCATGCTTGCTGGACATTGTGGCTTTCTTCATTGCATACAGTTTCTTTAAACAAAAATTGGGGTGGGTTTTTTTTTGCTGTGAATTGGGTTTTCTTGGTGGTATTTTGTGGAAGGAGAAGTTCTAGAGGGTAGGTGGTTTCAGGCATCATGGCACAGTTCTCATTTCTTTACGTTGGCTGATTTCATGGGAGATGGAGCATCTCCTGCCTGGCACTGCTGGCAACTGTCATGCTCCCAAGGCAACTGTTTCACCGGGGGAAGAGCGAGTGTCAGCAAATCCTGGTTTCTGAGTGACCCCAGCCTACCCTGCTGACATCCAGACCCTCTAAGCTGAGACCAAGAGCAGGATCCCAATGCCTGGCCTATGTTGAATCCTTGTGTGCCTCAAAGGGACTAGAAGGAGGGGCAGTTATAGGAGGAGATGCTTCCTCTAGGAAGCCAAACAAAGTAGAGCAAGGTAGTGTCTTAATGTGTGTCATGTTCCCCCTGCATTACCAAATTGAGTGAGGATCAAGGATGATTTTTATGAATAAAACACTTCCATATTTGTCCAGGTCAGTCACCAATCTGGGTTACACCTCAGAGGGCAAAGAAAAACAAAAAGAAAGAAGAAAAATCCCATCTGTGCCACTCAAAACACTTCGTTTCACTTGGGCTGTGGTCCAGAAAAGCATTTAAGCATCCGTGAATGCCTGCCCTGGGCAGCAGCGTGTGGCATCCCTGCCCGGGGCAGGTCAGCAGGGGCTTTCCTGTCGGTGTCGAGAGCCAGGTGTCACAGTGAGGAGTCAAGCGGGACCTTTCTCTTGACCCCTGCCTTTGCAGCATCCTCATGAGGTACTCTGCAAGGTTGTCCCTTGTGGTAATGCCTGATTTGATTGCAGCTGAGCCTGGGCTGGGAAGTTACTTTTTTTTTTTTTCTTTTTTGCTTAGCTAAGTGATGCTGGCTGTGAGAAGTTGAAAACTTCCTGGAAATGAGATCTTATTCCTTTCTACTTGGGTAACTGGAGGCCTGTTCCTGGAGGACATCAAGTAGGTACTTTGGGGTCATCAGGATGTAAAAGCAAAGTCCTTTGGCCACAGGACTGGCTTTAGGCCAGGCTCACCTTCAAGGATGCATCTATGCAATCTTGCTTCTGGACCCATGGAGATCTCCAACCCAGTTGCCAAGGCTGGTGTGGCTGTGGGGCCTTCATGAGGCTCTTGTGGGAGCAGCAGATCCTTCTGTTGGTGTTCTTTACTAAAAATGCCTTTGTGATAACAGGAGGGTGGTGGTGGCGGCATGGGCTTCTCTGGCTCAGAAGATTCCTACAGAGAGCAGAAGGATGGTGAGCAGCCCCACAGCTGAAACCAGAGCTGGACCCAGCATGGTCACCACCATTTCCAGGCTGCCCTGGTTTGCTGCAAGCGGGTGTGGGGCTGAGAAGTGCTGTGGCCATTACCATGGTGACAAAGGGGATCCCGCCTCATCACTGACATGCAGGGTGTCACACCATCAGCACACGGTTTTGCACTTGCTGTTTTACAAACCTTGGCGGGGTCATTAATGGAGGAAGGAAATAAAAAAGCAAGGGCTCCAAATGGATCCCAGAGGGATTCCCTCCAGCAATTAGCTTTGTACTTGAAAACATATTTCCAATCTTTACTGCTTCCTCTCTGTATTTGAAATAATTTTCTACCCAATAAACCTTAGTAGCCCCGAAACATAATTTTAGTGGTGCATTAATTAACAACAAGGCGACCCGACAGTTCAGAAGCTGAGCAAAACCCGATGCATACATTAGGCAGCGAGGCAGTATTTCTGCAGTGCTCCCCGGGGCTGTGTGCGGATGCAAGTGCTTTATATAGGACATTACCTAAGGCCTGCCTGGCTGGAGGGAGGACAGGCTGGGTTCTCGGTTGCTGACAGGCACCTTCTGCATAGTATCATAGAATTGTTTCAGCTGGAAAAGACCTTTAAGATGATTAAGTGCAACTATTAACCCAGCACTGACAGGTCACTGCTAAGCCATGGCCCTCGGCCCACATCACCAGGGCTTTGAAACTCCTCCAGGGATGGGGACTCCACCACTGCCCTGGGCAGCCTGGGCTAGGCCTTCACAACTGTGAAGGGGAAGAAATTTTTTCCAATATCCAACCTAAACTTCCCCTGGCACAACTTGAGGCTCTTTCCTCCTGTCCTATCACTTGTTCCTTGGGAGACGAGACTGACTCTCACCTCATTCCGACCTCCTTTCAGGCAGTTGTTGCGAGCAAGAAGGCCTCCCTGAGCCTCCTTTTCTCCAGGCTGAACAACCCCAGGTCCCTCAGCCACTCCTCGCAAGACTTGTACTCTAGACCCCTCACCAGTTGCCAGTGCTGGTGTGGCTGTGGGGCCTGCATGAGGCTCCCCTGGGAGCGGATAGCTGGATAGCTGCACTGGGATTTGAGACATGCCTCTTCCTCTCACAGAGCTCTTGTCTGCTTTATAGTCCTTCATACAGAATAATTCTAAATATTATTAGGCTTAGGAAGGTTTCTAAACCTGAATGAAAACCCCGCTTAACATTCCTGCTGCAGGGAGTTTTGGGGGTTAGACATGTGCAATATATCCCTTGAGTTGTTGTTCAACCACCCACCTTCCTTTTACGTTGGTTTACCTCTCTGTGGATGCATTAGCCAGCAGGTCTAGCTGAAAATCCCTGGTGACTCCTTACCCGTGTCTCCCTTGGTGGTAATTCACACCAGAGGGAAGCACAAGCCTTTGGTCAAAACCAGTGAAGGCTCCTGAGCTGGGGAAGGCATCAGGCAGAGGGGGTATATGGGTTTACTCTGCTGTGTGGAGCTGACACACATAGAGCTGGGCTTCCCTGAGCCCAGTTAACCCAGTCACAGGTCCCTCTGGAACCTGCTTCTATCCAGCTGCTGCAGAGCACAGGCAAGGATGGGGGAGCATGGCCAAGGAGATTGGATCTGCTCCCTGTGAGGCTTTACCCAGGCAGGTCTGGAGCCCACTGTGGACTGGGGGAGAATGATGCACTGGTGTGATACCTTCATCCGGTTTCTGCTGGCTACATGGGAAATAGCCAGTAACTGGCAGTGACCATGAGGGTGGGGACCCTGCTGGTTACCACCATCGTGGAGGCAACTGTAGTGCTGATCCAGTGCTGCCCAGTCTGTGTGTGTGAGGTAAGCTTGTAATCTCGTACTTAACAAAAGATGAGAGGTAGCATTACAGGCTGCTGCCTCTCGACGGGTTTTCAGCTATCACGGGCTCATCCTGCTTTATCTGTTGCATGTGAAATATCCCATGTAAAGCTACACAAAGCTGCAAAGCCACCATAATCCTTCCTAAAGCCACCCTGCCCTTATGTGTGAATATTATATTAGATGATATGCTTATTAAAGTCGCTTGACAGAAGTTTTACTTCCAGCCAGTGGTGATAGTCTTGAAATGCAGTTAAGGTAATAATTAGATCATGTTGTCCTTGATCCAGGTTTTGGGTGGTAATTGTTCGCACTTGCTGCCAGCTATTTAAGTGATAGTAGATGCCAGAGAAGACTTGTGGCATAGTGTGTGGTGTGATCTCAGCTGGGTAACGTGCTGGGAGTGGAGACCTGTGCTGGCTCCTCGGGGATGTTTTATCACTGTTACGTTAGTTTGGTTAGAGCATTGTTCCCAGGCCACCCCAGAGCTCCTCCAGCTTCTCCACTTGGATGGTCTGAGAAAAAGGGAAAAGGCATAGGGCTGTGTGGAAATAGACACCTCTCTGGCACCTGCTCTCTGGTGGAGCACCTTCCTGGCAACATCTGAATCGGTGCCTTTGTCTGGGCTGGATGATGGGTGGGAGCTGCCCTGTCCTTCTCTTTCACATCTGGGTTGTCCCTGTGCCTTGGAGGCAGAGATGGTGCTGTTTAATATGTTCATAAAATGCCTTGAGTTCTGCTTCATGCTCAGAGGAGAAAGGGAAGTCTTTGAAATGAGACTGCTGTGGCTCATTTTTCATATCCATGGTATTGTTGGATCTGGGTTCCTCTGGTTTGCAAGGTCTATGAAAAGCAGCTGATTGGCCAAACCTCTGGGCTGGAGGTAAGGGATGGAGCCATGGATGTCACTTTGCTCCTGGCTGCTGCACTCAAATGAAAGGCTGAATTAACTTGAGTTATTTCCATGAAACTTGTATGTTATATGGAGCTTGCTTTTATCAATTTGCTTAAATCTTAGGGTGGGGAAGGGGGAAGAAGTTGCAATTTAAAATTAGAAAAATTGCAGTGGGTGGTTATTTTATGAGTCAAGTGGACTCTGTTGATCCTCCAGCCAGATGTAAGCCCATTGCCTATCACTCATCCCACCCTGCTCTGCCATAGCCCTACTAAGATGATCTCTTTATCTGTAAGCCCTGTGAGCCTAGAATGAACATTATAGCTGGGTTATAATGGGATTTAACAGAGATGAAAGCTTCCCCTCACTTTGCTTGTATTGAGTTAGAGCAGAGCACAACCTTGACACCCTGGTCCAACAGGATTTGTAAGGCTGAAGACTCATTGAGGTATCTCCCTGGCCTGCAATGGCCCTTTACTTCTAGAGAATAAATCCGTTCAGATTGTGCATGAAATGGGATTGCTCCAAGTGAATTTGGTTGCCAGCCTCGGCTAGAGCAGGAGGCATCCTCCTCCTGCTTTGGCCTTAGTGAGATACCAGGGAGTCTGTTAGAGCTGCTGCGTGGCTTGAAAGGGGATCACACCTCTACTGAACACATGTGGAGAGGGAGGAACTGTGTGGTAGCAACTGGTAGCTGTGTAGAGGAGGTTGGGACTCTTGAATGTTAAAAAGGTTCCCCAGGAGGACATGGCAACGCAACCTGGCTGTACCCCTTCTTTCAAAGATGGCATTTTAGTGTTCTCCCAGAAGCCGTGATGAGCTTGTTCAGAGCACCATTCTCCATCAAGGCTGTGTCTTGCTTTTGTGCTGTTATGGGGCTGATGTCAGAGTGTGGACATGATCCCATGAAGACAATAAGGATCATTGTCTCCTTGCTGGGAACTGGATCAGGAAAAGAGATACTGGCCAGGGCAGGGGGGTGTTATTGGCTTCCTGGAGAGGGTAAACCAGGAGTGACAAACCAGGAGGGCTCCTTATGGCTTTGGGATGAGGCAGCACTCCAGAGGCCAGTGTGAAACACTACATGCCATTAGCTGGTGTGAGTCTCTCTAGTCTGTGGCAGAAGAAAATGATCTAGTAATTGATTTTTGGATGAAGCTGGATGGACAGCCACTGATATTCTTTAGAGGACAGCCAGACCATTGTCAAGGTCCTCAAACCTCTTTAGCGCTGGTGGCTGTGCAGCAGGTAAGGCTCTCTGACCCCACTGTCAAGGCCCTGTGGAAATGGTGGTATGTGTCTCTAGGTGGGCCCCAGCTCAGCAGAAAGAGTTAAGGTTTTGGGCTTCATGACTTTGCAAAGGTATCCTGCTACCTCCAGGGTTGAACCACTGGCTGAAGGTGATTATGTATGACATATTATGACACAGAGGTAAACAAATAGACATGCCATGGCCCCAGGCTCCAGTGTTGGGCATTCAGTCTGTTCTATGCCTTCAAATTCCCACCACTCTGAACCTCTGGAGAGCAAGCTGCTGGTGTCTGACTACCATCAGTCATGGGTGGGGAGCAATCAGCTGGGCTCGCATGAAACTGATGTAAATTTAAATCCTCCTTTTGCTCTCTCTGCCACCAACCCTGTATTTTCAGGAAGAAAGAGAATGGGAAACAACTTTTTTAATGAAGTAGACCATTTAAATTCTCTTTATATTTAGCCCTATCTGGAGCTCCTTACCCAAATGAAGCAGAAAGCATTTACAGCTGTATTTTCCATCACGCCAACCAAGGAATATATTCATTTGCAGTAACAGGGCACGCAATGAAGTGGAAAATAAGCTCTCAAAATTGCTCTTGCTATGAAACAGTCTCAATGACTAGGAGAAGCCCGTTTGGATTCCACTGACCAGTCACTTCATGATAAAAATTAATTTGGTTGAACACCCAAGCTGTGGCAGAGTAGACACTTGGTTCTGAGATAGACTAGAAAGAAGGAAGAAATTTTGTGTGCTGAGGGTGGTAAGACCCTGCCCCAGAGAAGTGGTTGATGCCCCGTCCCTGGAACCATTCCAGGTTTGGTTGGATGGGGTTCTGAGCGACTAGAGCATAGTTGAAGATGTCCCTGCTCACTGCAGGGAGTTGGACTAGATGGTCTTTAAAGGTCCCTTCCAAACTAAGCCGTTCTATGAGATAGCTCTGCTTGGGACCAGGCTTGGGGCTGCCTCCTCCAATGCAGCTCCCACCTCTCCTGTACTCGGCTTTGCTTGCCCGGAGGGCCTGGATGGGACCACTGGTGGTGGCACATGGATGCATGGCAGCTGATGCCCCTAAGTCCTGCTCCACATCTGCCAGATGGCCACAGGAGGGGACAATGCCAGCATTGTGGCAGGGCTGGCTTGTGGTCAGTGGCAGCATTGCTGCTTGTGGCCAGCACACACACATGGCACACAGGATTCCCCACCAGTGGTAGGTGATGAGTAGAGGAGATGGAAATGGGTTCTTCCTTCCCTCTGCAGCCACCCGAGGAGGACGTGAGTAGAGCATTAAGCAGGAACCAAACAAACACCAGCAGAGAGTTCTGCTAATTCCTTGTGATGTCTAGTCCAACTCCATTGGCACAGGCAACAATTGCTACTGGAAACACAATTAATAATTAAGTACCCAGCGCTGGCAGGTGTCAGCAGGAATCCACGGGGCCTGGCATCCCCCGTGCCGACACCTCCCGCCGCCTGCCCGCAGCAGGATGCTGCCCTTCGCTGCCTGGATCGATACTCACTGAGATGCAGATTCATGCCTTGAAGAAATAACTTGCTGGTGGGATTTCCAGAGCACGGCTGACGGCTGCCTGTTGACAGGGGCTCAACGTTGCCTGCCCAGACAACAAGACCTGTGCGGAGCCCCCAGGTAGCACTGTGCTGGTGCTTCTCAGTTCGATTAATCCCTGATGAGGATGTTCTGCGAGTGTTTTCTGTCCTTGTTGTACAGACTGAGTGACTTCGGGTGGAGACAGCTCAGCAGCACTTCTCTGCAGTGTCAAAGCCTGGGAGTGTCACCCCCCAGGGCTGGCACAGCCACTGCAGGGCCCACCAGGGTGGCTGGGTGATGATGCCCTGTCCCAGCAAAGGAGTGGTCTTGCTCTGTCCCCCAGCTAGTGATGATGGCACACCGCAGGAACCGTCACAGTCCTGGCTGGCAGCAAGCAGCACCTTGATGCATTGAAGCATCTTGCTGAGATATTCCCCTGGCTGGCTGCAGTCTTGGGACCCTTCCCCCCACCCCATGTCCCCACTTGCAGGCTCAGCCAGTGTCACTTTTGCTTGCAGCTTTGGCTGCTGCTTCTGATGACTTAGAGCCTTCTTCAAGCTGGCTTTTATTTGTAATTGCATTTTGTCTCTGAAGATGGGCTTTTTTGCTGGTTCAGATTTCTCCCCTTCCCCCCTGCTCTTTTTTTCTTTTTCCCTTTTTAAGACCAACAGAATTTAGGCTCCTTGAGAAATTGCTTTGGCTTTCAGGAAGGTGCAGAGCCTTTTCCCCAGGTAGAAAAGTGTTGATTTCCTACCACAGGGCTGAATGATGGTGATTCCCTTATTAAACTGCACTTAGAGGCAGTGACTGTCAGGCAGGGATGGAGAGCTTCTCTGATAAGTTGGAGCTATTCATTATTAAATTATCTTCATTCACTTGAACAGCTCATTTTCATTGAATTAGATAAAAAGTGCTCAAAGGCAGTGGCTGCTTGGAGGCTGCCAGGAGCAGTGTGCAAATGTCACTGTTGGCCTTTCCTCCTCCACCAGCTGTATCTGACCCTTTCCATGGGATGGATGGATGGACCTTCTGGCTGATGTAAATCTCCTGGAGGTCACTGAGGAGTTGCACCAGCTGACGGACTGATCTCTGAGATCTGGACTCACAAGCTCTGAGAGCTGGAGCCAGTGGGGATTTATTCCACTGGGGAATAAGGTGATGTAGCCCCAGGGCTGAGCTCTGCTGGCTTGGGAGGGGTGACAAAGGTGAGCATTACCAGTAAGTGGAAGCTGGTGGAAGCCAGCTGCAGTATGTCCTGCGGGGAGGCTGCAGCTGGTCTTGGCTGAGTTTTGCTTTAAGCTTGGCTTAGAGGCTGCTGCAGGGCATGTGAGCTCACCCAGGTTGTCTGGGGAGCTGTGCTAGTGGCGCAGGCAAGAAGCAGACAAGTAGCATGGGGTGGGCAGTGGGGACCTGGCTATGGAGCACATCAGAGTGAAAGCAGCAGCAAGCTGGCTTTGCCTGTGTCCATCTAAAGGCAGAGTGTGGCATGGCAGGTGTAGGGGGGGGATGTTCACCTTCATCACAGCAAAATGGATGCAGGAGCTGCTCAGGGCTGAGCAAGTCTCAGTCTGTCTAGAGGTGCGGCAGCAGGACTAGGGCAGGGATCATTCTCTTGTACTCAGCACTGGTGAGGCTGCATCTTGAATCCTGGGTTCAGTTTTGGACACCTCACTCCAAGAAGAACATGGAAGGGCTGGAGCATGTCCAGAGAAGAGCAATGTCTAGAGCACCTCTTGTGAGGAGTGGCTGAAGGACCTAGGGTTTTTCAGCCTGGAGAAAAGAAGGCTCGGGGGCAACCTCCTTGCTCTTGATAACTCCTTGAAAGAAGGTTGGAGTGAGGCAAGTGTTGATCTCTTCTCCCAAGGAACAAGCGATATGACAAGAGGAAATGGCCTGAAGTTATACCAGGGGAGGTTTAGGTTGTATGTATGTCAAGGCCTGTCCCAGGCTGCCCAGGACAGTGGTGGAGTCCCCATCCCTGGAAGGGTTTCAAAGCCATGGAGATGGGGTGCTCAGGGATGTGGTTTAGTGGTGACCTGGCAGTGCTGGGTTAACAGTTGGACTCGATGATCTTAAAGGTCTTTTCCAACCTAAACAATTATATGATTCTATGAGGGGCTACCTTTTGGTGCTGTGTGGTCATCTTACCAACAGCAACAACCCTGTCCTTTGTCCGCCATCCAGATCAGAGCTTTTTCTTCCTGACAGTGCCCCTTCCCCATCTTCACCCCTTTTTATCACTTACTTGGGCAGTGTGTGCTGGATGATCACAAGCCAGGCATAAGGGCATGGCTCACACTTAAATGTGAAGCTGGACAGACTCTGGATGGTTCATCAGAAACACCAGTGATGGCACTAGCACTTTGCCTGCATATGCCTGTGGATGCCTTTACCCCTGCTTCTGCTGCCCCCACCCTGCCTGGGCCAGCAATGTGTCCCTCCTTGGGGGCTGCCACCAGCTGCATTGGGCCCAGCTTTAGTCCTGAATTGCAGGTGAGCTGCTTTGGGTCCTGGTGCTGATTTCTGTGGGAAGATGCCATCTGGCTGCCTGGTCTCTCTGCTTTCACCTTGGCATGAGTACCTGGCACCCAGCCCCACTGCTCAGCACCAAGCCCGGGGACTGATGTCTGGGATTGCCAGCCTGCAGCATATCGAGAGGTTTTGTGGAGCCTGGGGTGGTTTAAAACTGCCCTTTAGGAATGGGAGGCTTTTGTCTTAAGGCAAAAGACCTTGGACAGGGCATGCTGTGCCCAAGCATCACTGATCTCTGTCCCAGTCATATGTAAAGCTGCATCTTTCCCTAGGAGAGCTCAGAAGTAGGACAGCTGGCAGTTGCTCAATCCCAAACGTTTCAGGAGCAGGCAGCATCCCTTTCACCTATAGCATCCTACAACCACACTGGTCAGTGAAAGCCCCTTTGTTTTGCTGCCATGGGCTCCGTGAAGTCCTTTGCACCTTCTACCCACAGTTACCATCTTGTTCTGAGCAAGGAACTGACGGCCCTTTGGACCAGCTCCTCAACAACTGTTGCTTTCTCTCACCAGTAAATCTTGCCTGAAGAAGCAGCTTTGATCAATGCACTTGGATTTCAGCCTTCAGCCTTGATCAAGGCAGGGGGAGGGAGGAGAGTGAGTACTCGAAGGCTCTTTGGGGATGGTCTAGAAAATGAAGCTCATTCTCCAAGAAAAAAAACCTGCTTCAAAGTAAGAGGCGGTGCTGTCAGAATAAGAGTGAACCAGGTGGGTGGAGGAGGAGGAGGAAGGCAGCTGGGTT
The DNA here is from genome assembly GCA_024611175.1 of Megaceryle torquata. Taxonomy (NCBI): domain Eukaryota; kingdom Metazoa; phylum Chordata; class Aves; order Coraciiformes; family Cerylidae; genus Megaceryle; species Megaceryle torquata. The sequence goes on along the minus strand of JANIJG010019926.1, from coordinate 6,858 downwards.
CCCAGGGCGCTAGCTGGGCTGGGCAAGGTGTAGGTTCAGTGGGGATGGTGATGGTGGCATTGCCATGGGGCTGGAGCTGCTCCTGGATGAGGGCAGGAAACCATAGCTTGGGAGGTGTGGTGGAGAGGGGGAACCTATGCCTTCCCCTACACTTAATTGTGCTGCAAACCTTATTTCCTCTGTGTAGTAGCTTTTTGGGTCTCCCACCTTCCCCAGCTGTGGGGACCTGGGGTCAAGAAGGTTTTCTGAGCTGAGAAGGGGTTGCATTTGCTTCCTTGGGTCAGTGGCTTCCTCCCAGTCTTTAACTGGTAGGGATGGTGCTGCAGGTCAGGTCTTATGGACCTGAGAATGGGTCTGGCACAGGACTAGAAGGGGAAACAACATCCCCTCCTTGCCAGCTGTGGTCTGACCATTTTGTCATAGTTCTTTGTGTTGGAGAGGTGCACAGACATCACTCTAGGTTGGATGAGATCAGAGCCTCTGGTCAATGGTAATTAATGGCCAGGAGGAGACCTCCAAGTGCTTGCTGGCTTTGTTTCCCCCACCAGTGCACACAGAAATGCTGCACCAGCAGCTCTGGCAGGAACGGGCCCTTCCTCTGCAGGTTGTGTTACCTGGGAGGGGAGCCAAGGACAGAGCAGAGATGCAGACCCCGGGGGAGAAAACTGGCCAGTAATCACACCCTAGCACTCCTTCTCCTCCTCCTCTGTTCCTGCCCCTTCTGCTGCCTTCCTCAGGTGTGCATGCACACACCTCTCCCCTTTCCTTTTGGCTGCAGATGGTAGGCAGGAACCCCATCCAGACAGATGTGTTTTTCACAGCTCCCAAGCCAGGCGTAACTAAACATTTACATTTATTACCAATTAGATGGGAAACAGACTGTAGTTTTTATGTACTGTGTGTGTCTGGATATATTTTGGTTTGTGACCATACTTACACCCCCTGCCCAGCAACTCAGTCTGTCTTGGGTAGGAGAAAACCCCTGGAAAGCATCCACAGCACCAGATTCCATCTCAGCAGCCTATTAAGAGATGATGGGGATGCTGTAGCAGCCCCTGAAGCTGGGAAAGCTTGTGAAGGTGCTTGCTCCGGGAGGAAGCTGAGCATCTCTAGGGACACCTGATTGTCACATCCCCCTGGGCAGGGACTGTTGTGGTACACAGCCTCCGTCAGGAGCCAAGTCCATTAACCCCATGTATGGATTTGCACACAGCGAGGCTGTCAATTTATGGCTCGTGAGCACCCAAAGCCTGCGGCTCCTGAGCCAGCATGACAGCAGCTTTTTAGCAATGTTTGAGCCAACAGTGAAATGCAAATAAATCCATAACCAGGCTTTGAGTCTTGCTGAGAGCAGAAGAGTTTGTGGTGGCAGTGATGCCCCATGTGTAGTCACTAAAGGACTGATGTCCTAACAAAGACAAGATCCTGCCTAGTAATGGTTCAGCCCCAAGGTGGTCACTACACAACGGTGCTTGCTCATCTCTGTGAGGCTGGCAGCTTAACTACAGCTGCTTCAAGATGCAGGAGCTCAGAACAGGGTTTACATGTGACCAGTTAGCCCTTGAAGAGACTGACGGAGAGGCTCTCAGTCATGTCGGGATGAGGACTTGCTGGTTCTTTGCAGATATGGGGTTCTCTATAGCGCTGCTGATTCTCAATCCTGCCTTGGGGCAATGGTTAAGCTGTAAAGATAAAAAAACCCTCTATCCCTTCTTTCAAGCCACCAGTCCACAAGAGAGGAAAGGAGGAATGTGCAGGGAGGCCAGGGCACACTGAACAAGAATATTCTTTGAATGTGGTTGTCCCACATCCACCTCATACTGGGAACATGCCCCCCAACCACCCCCGCAGCAGTCCAGCTGGGATGCAGGATGCTACAGCCACTGAGCCCCCCAACTCTGCTTGCCCACAACTCCCCTATCCTCCCCCCAGGCTCCTAGCAGGTACCACAGCCATCGATTCAAGCTGCAGCATCTTAATTCCTTCCTCGCTCCCGCTTTTTTTTTTCCCGGAGGGTGCCCTGAACCCTCCGGCAACTGCATCTGAAGCTCACCTCTGGCTGTGCTGCCTGGATCCTTGTGCTCACCTCCACCGTTGCTCAGGAAACAACCTCTGGGTTGGATGCAGGGTTTGATTTCCCTCCTCCCTCCAGAATGCTGCTGCTGGGGAAACAGCCCAGACACGGCAAGAAAGCCACAGGCGATGCCATACAACAGTTACATGCATCCCTCTGGGGATGCTGGGGGAATTTATTCCATGATAGGGGGCTTTAGAAATGCAATATTTTATTAGAAGCCTATTAAACTGTTCAAACAGGTTATTAAGAGGGGGGATAATGTTGTGGGGTGGCAGCTGATGCAAACAGAAGAAAAGTGGGCATGGATTTCCTTCCTGAATCTGGAGAGTCACAGCCTGTCTTGGCTGGAGGGCTATGGCCAGCTCTGCGAGGCCAAGACAAGGAATAAATAAAGCTGACAGGCTGAAGCAGGAGGATATGAAGAGTTGTAGTATTTTGGCAGAGCTATTGGAGGGTGGGAGGGACCAGCTGTGAGGTGGAAATGGTCCAACCCAAGCTCAACCCATGGAAGACCTGTTGCTTGCAGCTGTCTCATGGCAGGCAGCATCCTGCTTCGGGTAGGAGACCCCAGGGACAGGCAGGACTGAGGGTGTCACAAGCCTTGGCCACAAGCTTTTGGTCCCTTCTAGAACAGGGATGACATGGGGATGGGGCTACATGAGGAACTTTTATCCAGTAAGGGGGAGAGGAGCAAGGTGGGAAGTACAGTGTCTCCAGCTCCATGCATAGATGTGTCCCATCATCTTGATCATCAGCAAATGCAGGTGATGGTTTAGCTGGAAAACCAGGTTTAAGATTAAAACTTTTTTTTATTTTCTCCCTGAACCTCGCTGGACTATGACAGGATGGGAGCTCTTGGCAACTGGGATGTTAAATGTTTTTCCACATGGTCTCTTGATTATTAATGGATTTTAGTACTTGACAAAGTAGAAATTAGGAGATAAAAGCTATTAGAAACTAATTTGGGTAATCACTGATTCTGTTCCCCCAGGAGCCTTTCTGAGAGCACTGCTCCCAACACCACTGCTGAGGCTCAGGAGTAAAGGAAATATCTTTTTAACAGTTTTGTGGGCTTTGGGGGAGCCCTCTGATTTACAACCGATGAGGAGATGGCTTGGATGGAGCAGACACAATCTGAACATTGCTCTTCTCTCAGCAGCCTCATGGGATTTATGGTATTTCACATCCCTGGACACTATTTGGGGTGGTTTATATGCCATATTTTTTTACTGTTATGTCAGTGAAACAACCATAGAAACTAGTTTGGAAAAACAATGTGGGAGATAGATAAATCATTGAGGGCATAGGCTCTCCCAGCAACGAAATAAGCTGCAGGTGGAGAAAAAGGTCTCTGAGACCCTTTTCTCCTTCAATTCCCACCTCCCTGAGCAGATTGATAATGCCAGAGACAAGAACTGGGCAAGGAACAGTCATGGAGAAGCATATTAAAGGAAAAGCTGGAAGGTGGCAATGATGTCGTAACCACCACTGCTTTTGAGGCAGATTGGCTGGGAGGGTTTGTGTGTGTCTCCTCATACAGAGCAGAGGCTGTCTGTAAGCTGGAAGAGTACTTCTAAAAATAATTTGACTGATCTCTCTCCTTCTTTCTTTCCATCCAGTTGGGCTCTGCTCCCAGCACGTGTAGTGGAAGCAAAAGGTCTGTCTCACAGCTTTATCTCTGTCATTTTGGTTTTTTTGTTCTTTTTTTTTTTTAGGGCTTTGACCTGCAGGGAGATCTCTCCAGAATTCACTGACTCTCTGAAACACCAGTCCAGGAACAGAACCAAGAGGTCCCCTGGGAGCACTGTCTCAGGGGTGTTCAGAGTCTGGCCTGGTGAGGTAAGTCCTCCATCCAGGCTCCTGGCTATGAATCAGAGATGCCCCTGGCCCTGGCCCTGCTGATTTACACCAGTTGCAGTGACACCATGGGGCAGGACACCCGTATAGAATGGACAGGGGTATCACTGCCAGCAGCAGCACCCAGCCCTAAGACCAGGGAGGAGAAAGCAATTTGCCATCAGAGTCCTGTGTCCCCGGTCCCCTGCGAGTTTCTCAGCTTGCAGAATGGGACACTGTGAAGATATGTTATTTAATGATGTCTAAAGAGGACATTATTTGATGGTATCTTGAGGTCTTCAGGTTTTCATTGAAAGGTGGGAGCCGCTGGGGGCTCTCAAGGAGGGCAAGTGCTGGTGCAGGTGGTTGGTTTGAGTGGATGGGAGTGAATGGGTGAGGTTTATGCTTTTCCATCTTGTCTTAAGGAAGAGTTGGTGGATACGGAAGAAGGGAGCTGAGGAAATGGGACTGGAGCATCCTAAGGTCCCCACCAGCTTGAGTCACCCCAGGTCTTCACTGAATACCTGGCGGGGATGCAGGAGGGTGGCTGGGACCTCTCTCACATGCTTGGGCTAGCAGCAACCTCTTCCTGCCTCCTCCCTGCCTGCCACTTGCAGCCTCTTCTGCCTTCTTCAGAGGCGGCAGCAGGAGGCTGAGGAGGAGGGAGGAAGAAGCTGAGGTCATCATCATTTCAAGAGCCTGTTAATTGTCCCCTTATGCTCCCTAAGAAGTGGCCATTTACTGCAGGCCTTGTAAATCCTCTCTGGAGAGGGAACTGCAGGGAGTGCGGCATGGGAGGATGAGAGCCCTTGATGGCTTTGAAAGAGACACAGAGAGATGGAATAGAAAGGAAAAACCCAGCCCACCATCAGCGAAGGGAAAAAATAGACCCAAACAGAGAGAAACTGAAAATGTGCTGAAGCAGCTGATGACAACCCAAACAGCAGGAGAAGGCTTCTGCCTGCCAATTAACAAGGCTCTGGTGCTAATTTGCCACCTTGACTGCACTTCTGAGCTTGTCAGGAGAAGGGGATAAAAAAAACCCCAAACCATAAAGATGAGGCTAAAAAGGAGATGGCAAGGTTTTGGTTTGCTTCTCAGCTACCCAGATGTTGCTGGGCTTTGGAGAGGCAGGGAGGAAGCAAGGGCGGTAAGGGTGCCGAAGCCCCCCCTCACCCACAAGCCTGGGGTGGGAAGAGGATGATGGGAAGCCTCCATGAGCTTGCGTTGTCAGAGTAGCTCCAGGCTAAGGCGCTACCCACTCTGGGGATCCTGGGTTCCCAGGGATTGCAACCCACGGTCTGCTTGGTTAGTCAGGAGAGTAAATGGCAATCCCATGCCTGCCCAGGAACATCCCTTGTGCCAGAGCAGCTCAGTGCTGGGACAGAGGTCTGCAGGCAACTTGCCATTGCCTGCCTCCCCAGAAATGCTGTCAAACAGCTGAGTAGCTCTGTTGGCAGCTGCCCGGCAGTTCTGTGTGGCTAACGAAGCCGGAGGAGCCCTGAGCAAAATGCTCGGCGTGAAGCCTCACACCAAGTAAAACATCTGATTTCCATTTTTTGCCTGAACCGAGAGGTTCAGGCTATGAGGACAAAGGTACAATTTCATGGCATGCAGGGCTGGAGGCTCAGCTGGTGCTGTGAAAAAGGGGTGAAAACACAGGAGAAGAGTGCAAGTTAGATAGCTGGAGCTGTGAGCTGTTTGGTTTGGGCGTAGCCAGTCACAGCCCATCACCACCTGTCTCGAAGCCGGGAAATAGAGGTGGGACCAACCCACACCTGGGAGCCATATGCAGGGATGCTGGGGGAGAGTGTTGCGGATAATCCCATCCAGCTTCTGGGGCTGGGGACAAAACAGCCCGGCCTTTCCCCAGCCTCCTTTTCCCTGGCAGAGCTGCTAAATAAACATGTCCAGAGGGAACTGGAGTGTCTGCAATCAAGCAAGTGAGCAGCTCAGTTCATTATTTAAGAGGGAGTTTTCTGGCTGTTGTGCTGCAGAGAATATTGTAGAAATGCAGGGGCTTGCAAACCAGAGCCCAGGTAAAAATAACCCTAAACATACCAGATTTTAAAACCTGTTTGGTTTGATGCTGAATTCATGACTTTGCATCCAGTGGCCAGATTCTGTCAGTGCTGTGCAGCAGTGACACTTCAGCCAGCATCACTGGTGCTGGGTGATGTCCTTTACAGGGGAAAGCACTGCAAGGTGTAAGAAAATGCTGACTTCCAGTTATTAACCTCATCTCCTTAATCACCTCTATCGAGCACCTTAATTGCTGAACAGGGATGGGAGGACCTGGCTACTTTCACCCAAGATTAACATGCAGCCTGGCAGTCCCCTCCCAGGGGGACACACTGCTGCTGCTGCTGCTCTTCCTCCAACTCACCCACTTACCCTGAAAAAAGGTGGAAGTGGTTCTCTCCCAAAATACATTGATTTAGCAGCAAAATTCAGGGAATCACCCCCACTTTTTCCTCTACTTGGTTGAAGAGGTGGTGCAGCCCCACAGCACAGGGGGGTCAATGGCCAGGCATGTGTCTGGCATCGCTGTTGCTCTTTGTTTGCCAGTCCTTGCATTGTTTGATGGTGTCTTTAGTTGAGAAAGTGCTGTGCTGTGCAGGGAAAGCCACACACAGCCTTGCTTCCATTGGGAATTGAAGATTTTGGCCATGACTTAGTGCTTTGGGCAATTCATGATGATATCTTGCTGGGGTGCTGTGGGGAGGGGAGGCTTCAGCACCACTCTGCCTGCCAGCCTAGGGGGGCAGCTGCTGAGGGTGCCAAGAGTTGAAGGTGCTTCCCTCCAGCTGCTTACTTGCCCATTTTTGCCTTTTTTTTTTTTTTTTGGGGGGGGGGGGCATTAAATTGAAAATAAACAGGCTTTATGCATCCCCATCCCTGCACATGGGACGGGTACTTGGAGGGCATCACTTTTCTGCCTCTGG
>JANIJG010019925.1:29651-42019 GCA_024611175.1 Megaceryle torquata | reverse complement strand
TTTTCTGCAGAGATGATTTTTTTTTTTTTTTAGGTTGCCCAAGTGACACTTGTTACAGTCTACTACTTGTGTTCTAGTGCAGGTTGCTTTTCTAAATTTGCATGTTAAATTAAAAAAAAAAAAATCTGTTGCGTGACTTGGCAGTTAGATGAATTATTTTTCCTTAGCTAAGCTATGACTTAACAAGTGTCTTACAATTGTGAAACTATGGGGAAAATGTGAATGGTAAACTGGATTACAGAAAGGCAAGTTTTGGTGGTATACCTTCAGCACAGCTGCAGAGATGAGATGTTAGCTTCAGAGTAAGGTAGCCTACCATAATGATTTTCTTTATGGATGCTGCATATGGCCCTGCTGTTCATTCTGCTGTGTGCCCATTGGGGCTGCTGTAGTGTCTTTGATGTCTTTGTGTGTCTGCAAAAACAACCTACCTTAGCTTCTCCTATTTCCTGATCTCCCTGTCATCAACAGTCTTTAAATTCAGCTCAGACTCTACAAAACTGATTGCTTGTTCTTAGTACCTTCATTTGACTTAAGCCACTCATGTTCCACAAAATACACTACTATGATGTTTGCATTTTCCATAGTGATCAGCTGAGTGTTCCACCTGTAACATTTGTTTCTGCCATCAGAAACTTTTTATGCGTCAAAGAACAGACATACATGGGTTTAGACCAAAGGCCCAGGAGGCCTATTTCAGTGTCCTAATGACCTATAGCTGGTGGCTGAAGAGGATGTACACACTGGTGACAGCAGCTCTTCCTACTTGCTAACCTTCCAGTTATCTTTTATTTAGGACCTTCTGAGTTGAGATAGGGTCTTTGTTCTCATGGCCCTTGAAATTTTTGCTGCCTTCCAGGTTGCAAAATGCTGGCATACTGGAAAAAGCCCAGGTGGGGTTTGTGTTGTAAATATGCCAAAATTATTTAACTTTAATTGCAATTCATGTTTCTTTCTAACAGAAGTGGTTAACTTTTCAAAGCCTAATTTTTATTAATGTAGTTCTAAAGAGCTTGTGGCCATCATTAAGTTTTCAGACTTGGCATATTTCTAAACAGCACCACAAAGTTGTGCTTTTTAACAACTAGTCCATCATGTTTAAAACCTTAAAATAATACCATTATTTAGAGGAGAAAGCCTACATAGCTGTCTGACACCATGCGGGATTCCAGTGGGCAATCTAACTGAAATGACTTGAAGTAAATGTGAAGTATTGTTGATCCTCTTTCGGTTTTGTTGGTCAAGGCAAGCATTAGCAGAATATGACATTTTGGCATTTTATAAATACACGGGATTAAGTCTCCACATTTTGTATCAAGTGCTGTCAAATGTGTATGTGTTTCAGCTTTGGTACCCACATAGCTTAAAACACATGGAGAAGAATTGATGGAGGATGCACTGCATAAATAAATTTGATACTTTTTTTCAAAAAAATTAGCATGGTCTTTATTTTGACTTGAAGTTCTCAAACAAAATCTCTAAGCAAGTAATAGACACATTCTTTGTATCTAAGCTATGGCCACAATGATCTAATCATTTAGGGAAGTCCCTGCATACATAAAAAAGAAAAAGTATGGGTTTTTTAATGCTATTGACAGTCCCTTGTCCCAAATGCTGTGTTATTTTCCATTGGCTTTAGCAAACACTTGTAATGTCCACTATAGTAGTTACACGTAATTTAACTCAGCCTGATTTTATCCTGTGCTTACTGCTGGCTGCAAATGAAACAATCAAATAGGTTGACTGTTTTCTTAAGTTACACAAGTGTGGCTAAGATAAATACAGTGAGTAGACAGTGCAGCATCCTAGTGATTCCTGTTGATGAAACGAACTCTTCCATCCACTTGCCAGAAGAAAGCACACTGGCACTGCCAGAGGAATGAAGAAACATTCTGAACTACCTTAACCTAACACCTAGGTTTGGGAAAATTTGAGTATACCAATTAACTAAAATGTATTACATCTTCAAGGAAAAAAAACCCAAAAACCAAAACAGTATTTAAGGAAATAAAGCATGCTAGGAAACCCACCTGTGATTTCCAGAGTAACTGATGAACAGCAACTGTCAAAAGCAAACTTACTTTGTAATACATCCTGTTTTTCACTAAACCCAAACATTTTACAGTAGTATCAAGATTAAGCTTATTTGAACAGTTCTGCAAAAATAAACAAAACTGCTTTAATGTGACTTTATTGCACACTCACTTATGTATAACAGCTGTTTACCTTATCTGTTAAAATATTTCTTCACTAGCTGTATCTGTACGCTGCAATTGCTTATCTGTTATGACTACTGCCACTGCCTGGTGGCATCCAGGAGCCTGGCTGAAAGGTACTTGCAGTGCTGGTTGGATCTTGCGAAGGCTCTTTTTTTCCATAGTACGGGGCAGATGCATGGCCTTTAACATGAGTATGAACTGGTTCAGCCACAAGTCCCTCCTTGTATTCCTTGGCCTGAAGTAGCTGATCCTTCTCAGATAGATCTTTGATTTTCTGTTTCATTTCTTCTCTGTAATTTTCATTCTTAAGAATCTCCTAAGAACACAGTAGAAGGGAAATTAGATAATTCAGAAGTAAATGCAATATGCAATGCTGGAACAAAACTTTTTAAGCAGTCACTGTTTTTCGTTTTATAATCCACTGCTTTTCATTTTATAATCCAAATTTGCAGGCACATAGGTAAAATAAAATGTAGCAAAGTAACTGTTTTGCTACAACTGCAATTTCAGGTCTAGTTTAGAGTGTTCTTAATGTTTTGATCGTGTTGATGACAAAATTTCGCTGTGGTGCACCAGTTTCACTAGTTGATTGGATCAAAAAGTTAAAGTCAAATACTGTCATCAACAAATATGAAAATGCATTAAAAATAAGTCTACCTTTTACACTGTTTTCTATATACTACTTGCTGCTTACTATATAGCTATTTATCACTTGCATCTCTTCCTGTAGCTATGCCTATGACATCAGGTATCTGTGCCTCAAGGTGCAGTTCTGGGAGAAACAGATCTGCAGCCTCAACTCTGCCAATACATAAGCCAAAGCCATACACAACTAATAAATAAAATAATAACTAATAAAGCTACAACAGAACTGAAACTACTGAGATGATATTAGTAACTCATGAGAAAAAACACAGGATGGGGGAAGCCTAAAAATCCATGAAGGAAATCCTGCCCCAGAGAGCAAAACCTCCTTCTAACATCTCTCAATTCCATCCTTGTTTACCACATGCCTGTATAAATCTACCATGACTTTACTGATTTCAAGGGGATTCCCACGGTGCTTGCATTACCTCACTACTAAGAAACAAGGTCATGTACCTTTATGATATTGGAAGATTGCATCACAGACTGTGATAAAACAGCATGAAATGATTGTAATATGAATATAATTAACTTCCTGTGAACAGCTGCTGACTAACTTACAATCTTTTCCAGTGATTACTTTAACAAAGTTATCTTAGCCAGGTAGTAACAGCTGTAACTAAATTCCAGATGCTCCGAGTCTATTTTAGATGTTGATGTATAAAACTTGTCTGGCTTTCAGACTGAAGTAAAGCTCCTTTTAATCAGCTTTCACTGGCCAAAGTGTAGTTGTGATCTAGTAAAATAACCATATTGAACTTGAAAAAAGCATGAGAAATAATCCTCATTAGCAAACACAGAGGAAATCCACAAACAACTCAAGTGACTTGTTCAGAATCTTTTATACAGTCCACACCAGTGCAATTTTTTTTCCAGTTCTAAGTATCTATATGCATCTGTTTTATGCATTAAATTCATGCCACTAACATGCACTCTCAAATCAGGGTTTGTGTGCTCAGAGTAAAAAAAATTTGAATCAGGAATTGTGTGTTAAGTAGCACATTAGAAAAAATGTGTCAAATGATGAGTTTTCTTAGTGTAAACATCTTGTCCTCTGATACTATTAATTCTCTCACAGACACCGAATTCCTTACTTTTTCTTATTACCAGCAAATACTTCATTCTTAATTGTCACTAGAGCATATACCAAAAGAAAAAAAGTGTATCTAAATGCTACCATTTCTGTTGGCCGGTTTGAAGCAGGATAATAGGAGGAGTTATCCTTAAAACATACTAGAAATGTACAAGATCTTAATAAATAATCTTCCAAATTTGCCTGCAGTTTATTTGCATGGCTCACTGCAATTAAATACAGTGTTATAAAAGTTCCTCCCCAGGCATCCTCCTGGTTCTACAGGGCTTCCTATCACCTGGTGTACAGTGGTAAAGAAGCCAACATCTTCTGGGCTCTTCTGCACATAATTAATCTGTAAATCTGCATGGCACCACGGGCTATTCTAACTCATCTGCATGCAGCTCAATTTTCACTTTGAGGCTCTGTTGCTACTCAGTGCCCTGCTGTGTGATACAGAGCAAACAGCTTCTGGGAGTTAAAAGGTGGTATGTTTTTTGCTTTGTTTTTTTGTTTGTTTGTTTGGGTTTTTGTTTGTGGGTTTTTTTTGTTTGTTTGTTTTTATTTTTTTTGGTGGCTCTTTTTTTTGTGGGGTTTTTTCATTTATTTTTACATGGGCAGGTTCAGAACATTTATCCTCTTTCCTCCTCCAACATGAATTGAAATATTTTATAAAATGGTTAGCTTAACTAAAAACAATCCCCTAAAACATACCATTTAAGGTTACTGCTGCAATATAAAAACATGAACATATACTGTGCTCTGACCTTCAGGGGAAATACAAAACAATTTTATGCAACACAAAGAACACACTATCTACAGGTAAGTGCAGTTTTCTAAGGGTTAGCTTGTTCTTCCAACACTCTATACAAATAAATGATGTATGCCCTTTGAAACTGCATTTCTCAGGAGGCATACAGCATCTGAAGAGTATGAGAAATGCTCTTCACAGTTTTTATTAATACATAATAGATTAATTGATAAATGTAATTAATAAATAAACATACAGATTGGGATTAGGCTGCAAAACTAAAAATTGAAAATGCCTGAAGACATCCAGACATGTTTTATACCAGTTGAAATTCTTACGTGTAAATGCTCACCTTGAAATGCATCAGCTCCCAGTATTTGGAAGAAGGTACACATGACTTGGGAACTAAGTTCAGCTACATGTTCTACAGTTTACTTTTAGGTAGAATGTAAAAGAAGAAATTTTACTCACTGCAGGTAACTACTTGTCCACCTTTGGTGACTCATTTTTGTTTCTGTAAGGTTTTTAATCCTAATGACTGGGGCTGCATGCTTTCCCTCCTTACAAATGCAGGTTTAAGAAAGTGATCTCTTAAGGTTTTCTTGAAGATCCTAACATTACTATTAAGGAGATGCCAAAGGGTAGTTTGAGGCATCTGCTTTTCACCCAGAAACTGTCGAATTCTGCATATTCTGACATCTTCATAGTGATAACAGCTGCATGAATGAAGAATGAAAGATGGCCTGTTGATGGGGGCAGTGCAGCCCAAGACATGCTGCTGTCTTCCAGATGTGCTGCTGCAAAACATTCACACTGTATTTAATGCCACTCACATGAAATTTCCACCTTTTTTTCAAACTGTATTTTTGTTTAAAGCTCTCATTTAACTCTGCCAGAAGAGATTTATCACCAAGGATCCTCTGCTGCTCAAAAACTGTATTCACCTCTACTCCATAGACAGAGAAAAATCCAGAAGTTTGTTCTCTAGTCAAAGGATTTTCAGTGCCTACCAGGCTGTACTCCATGATGTGCTTTGTAGGCTGAAGAATTGGAATGGTGTGTTCTTTCAGGCTTAAAAGGATCTCACATTGTTGCTGCTTTTCTTTTTCTGAATAAGTAAGTAACATTACAGAATAAAACTAGTTCATTCTGGAAGGAAAATACCATAAATATGAAAGAGGTTTCTCTAGATTTGCTTATTCCTTCAGCTGGAGTCTTGCTCAGTAGTGACTAGTCTTTACTGAACACTTCTTGCTAGTCTTTTCCACAGGCAAATTCTTTCTATTCTGCAGCACCTTCTGAACCCCACAAACTGAAAAATTCCTCCTCCCCTTCCTCTTCCTTACTGTTTCCCCCTTGATCCTCAAGCAAGACATCAGTTGTAACACCACTTGCCCCTCAAATTGCATTTTCAACCTCCTGAAGGCAAAGGGCAACCCAAACTTGTGAACAATTATCTCTAAGGATGCAGTTGGCACCGGCACAGTATCCATGTCCACAAGGGATTGCTTAAATATTATTTTAACAGAGTGCAGCATGGTTTGCTTTTGTCCTTTCCAAATGATTTTAAAAAGATGATGTCTCCAAACCTATAAATACAAGGGTCTTACGTATTGTTAACTTTGAGCAAAGTATCACATTTCACTTCAGAAGGGTTTGTATTTTGATTAAATGAAAAATAAATATCTTATTTACGCTCTCTTAGGTACTATTCCACCTTCCTAACTTATCTTAACTAGGTAGGTTGAAATACTCATTATTTCTCTTGATTTGAATATGGTTAGCTAACTGTTACTTGATGACAGACTAGGAAACATCTGGACAGAGAAATGTTTTTTGTTTGCACTGTACAGACACTACATATTTATAGAATGCTTCTGTTTTGGTGTTTAGTTTGAATATTTTGTGGTTAATCATGAATGAACTTTGAGCTCTGCCTGTTAAAAACTCATATATACAAGTTAGCAGAAATTACAAATGGAAAGGAAAAAAAATCTGGTTTGGAACAGTATTAAAAATGTTGATTGTTATAAGATAATGTAACGTGTCAGAATATTTTCTCCACTGACAAATTAACTAAAAGTCCAGAAAAGTGCTAGAAGTTAAGTCAATTCACCTGCTTCTGTAATATTGCCAAACTGGTTAAATAAACTCCATTTTCCAGTTCAACAAGTTAAACAGTCAAGACAAAAAAAAAAATTAAAAAAAAAAAAATTACATAATATTTCAAGAGTAGGAGGCAGAGAGAAAGAGAGGACCTCCTCACTGGGAAGGAATGAATGTTGTAATACAGGATAGGTCTTGTTAACTTAGCAACTGAGCATGAGCTCAGCATTGCCAGGTTGGGAATCAGAAATAACGTGGTAATGAAGGGTGGCGTCAGTGCATGGCAAAACCAGAGCAGCAGTTTGAATTAGAAAGGCATATTATGGCTTTGCTAAAATACTTACTCGATGCAAACACTGAGCCAAATGACTGCTATTTGTAAAGAACATACCTGCTAAAATAACTTTTGCCAATTGACAATCAATATTAGTCATTTCAATATTAATATTTGCTTCATTCAGGTTCAGCTTTTGAGCAAATACCTGATCAGTTGCAATTTTAAAATATGGACTCTGTCCTGTGCACTCAGTGTAATTTTTTTAGAAGGATGCACCCTGCATAATTCAAAAGTAAACTGGTCTGAATGGTCTTCGTTGGTTGCATCACAATTTATGGCATCTCATCTCTCATTGTCTAGTCTTCATAGAAGAGTTTCGACCTTTGAACATGTATCCGATACCTTGTCCAAACAAATTACTGAACACAGGTGCTGTTTTAGAATAGTTACTTTTGCTTGCAACCTGTGACAACCCCTTAGACATAAGCAGATACAGAAGCAGGCCTCTAATAATACCGCAGGTTTTTGAAACAGGAAAATCGACTCTCATTCTATTGTAAGGGAAAGGTAACTCCTTAGGATCATCTGCTACAGTTCACTCTAGGTGGAGCTGTTGGTGCATGTTTGCTTCCTAATCTTGTAAATGAGAGATGCACTAATTCTTGAGAATCAATCAGTTAGAACATACACATTGCAATTAAGGTTTAAAGCACTCCATAATTACTGTGTGTTAAACCCATACAATGACTACAAATATATGCTTTGATTACAGTCCAATATTTAGTTTTAAATGCAGTGCTACCACATTTACTTCAAGCTAAATCAGTTAAATACTAATTCTAACTCACAACAATTTTTGTTTAAATCAGATCTATAAAGAAGCAATGCTATTACTGAATTACTAGTATATTGCTACTTCTGAGCCACGGACTCTCTGACAAGAGCTGACACCATCTCTACACTACCACAGTGTGACACATGTTTGGAAAGAACATGTGAGAATGCAAAGGGAAGAGAAAAGGCACAGATGCTGAAATGTAAAGAATATCAGGAACACATGGAGTCAGTAGGGGTTTGTGCCCAAATTATTTTTATAATGCTGTCAAGATTTTTGTACAGAACTACACATATGTCTAAGATCAGAGATTAAACTGTGATTAAGCAGCAAAAGTCACAAACAAGCCTGGCACTGCTGCTGTCTACCCCGAATAAGAGGCAATACACAGCCATGATACTTGCAGAGCAAACAAGGAACTGTAGCTGTTACTTAATCCCATTTGGTCCTTGCTTTCCCCTTACTCTACATATGATGTCATCTGTACCAGCCCTTTTCCTGGTACACATTATTTCTCCCCACCCCCCTTCAGCTGTGCTGATAGTGGATTAGGAGACAGACCCAACCCTCCATGCACTCCTACCCACACGAGAGGAATAGCTGAATGGCAGTGTCTGTCTCCCCTACAGCCTTGGGATCTGCAGCACACGCAAACTGGAAATAATGGGATGCATTGGTGCCTTGATACCCATCTGTGGAGGCTGACAGGCATCTGTTTTGCAAGCCTCAGGAGAAAGAAAATCAGTAAGAGAGTAAAAATTCTAAAACATGATGGCTTCTTCAAGCTCTAAAGTTTTTTGTTTTGGTTTAGTTTTTTTGTAATAATTTGTTTGACCACTCCCTTCTATTTAGACTTTTGTAGCTCAGCACTTTATACTGTCCAATTTTACTGTCCTTTTACACTGAGTAATAATCCTCCTGGTATCATACACAATTGACTATGCAAAATATTATTAAATGCAAGTCAAGTCATTTTAATAGTTCCAAAATTTTCAATCCTGGTTGTGGTTCTGGACAAATAACATAGGAAAATATTTTGCTCAGAGAACTGTTTATCTCTGTGATTTTTTAATAGCATTTCTCAGAACTGTAAATCCTATTCTGCAGGGTGGGGTTTTTTGTTTGTTTGTTTGTTTTGTTTCTGTGTGTGTGTGTGGCTTCAGGAATAAAATACTCATTTGCCGAGGTCTATTCTCTACACAAGAATGTACAAACTCCACGCCAGAATTCTCACTGTAAAACTTCTCAACCAAAGTGTGTGAAAGAAGATAGAAGAAAAACTATAACATGCAATCCAAACAGTATCAAACAAATTTTTCTAAACCGCATCCCATTCTGATTAAAGAAATGTGAATTCTGTGTAACCTAATCTCCATGATAGAAGATAGTTTTGATCATACCATTGCTCAAATAAATAATACTTATGAGAAGTGGGTATGAATCATGGCAACCAAACAGAAGACAATTTCAATGTAATTATTCAGGGGAGGGAGAAACAATCATTGAAATTTTATGCTCACTACAGCTCAATGAAGTATTGTTTTCCTCCCTTGACAAGGAGGATGTCAACAGGTAATTATGGAAATGCTAGAAATAGTTTGAAAGAAGACAGGAGCTGTCTCAAAAACTTTGTTTTTGTTTTTTTTTTTTTAATTTCACCTTCTATCCAACTGTGAAATTCAGAAATCGCTGAGTTTTGTTACGGTGTAACAAGTACATAATGCATGAGAAAACCAGTCATTTACTGTGGTTTTCTATTTAAAAATATTTTTTAGGTTCTTGACACTACCTAAAGGAACATGCAATTCTACTTTACTTCCCATGAAATATTAACATAATTACATGTGTACAAAGCAACAGTGAGGTTTCAGTTGAAACTGAGAACACATGTAGCTATGCAGCCCTGTATGCACTACATAGGATCTACATTAACAGTGAAGAAGTGTCTTCTTGTACAAAGATCTGTATTGACAGAGTAGCATTGCTGTAGCTACATATCCAGCAGTTGCAGAGCATCACATTGCCAGGTTCAGAGATAAACCACATTTCTCTCCTTAACAGTTTCTCTACGCATTGCCATGAAAACCACCTCTATTTTTTCCTCGTGTTTTCTGGCACCCCAAGATAGTCTATAACTTTATTTCTATTTGCATTCTACATACAAGGCCACAAACAATGCCAAGTTACTCAGGCACTCTTGAGCAGAAGTAGTGCTTAGCCACAAGGTCTGCTACAAGAAAATAGAGGGGTTAGATTTCTAAACACATCCAGGTACCTCATCTTACAGACAGCATGTCTCTTAAAAATCTATGAATCTAATGCCCTGTGAAATCAGAAATACCGAAGAAAGTAAATAGAAGTTAGGCACAGAAGGGCTTAAAAACATTATATGCCTGATACTTTTAGGGTTTGCTATACCCTTAAAAATATGCTTCTTGAAGATGCAATGTGTCTTAGATACAAGGTACCTAAACCATTTTGATGAGTCCCACTATCTATATGGAGGAAACATCATCTATGTGTTACATACGCACCAATCATACAGAGATGAGAGACAGAGAGGTAGATACCGTACTGAAACACAGTCACCATAACCAAATCTTGCAAGTGTCTTATTCATCCAGCCACTATTTCAAATAGGAGCTACACCAACATAAAAAACCACTGCTTTCATTAGTAATTTTAAAATATTTCTATAATGCTATCTCAAATTTTAAATAAAGCATTTTATTTTTTAAAGGAGTGTGACCGAGAATGAAAACAGGAGATACAGAATGGAGGAAAGCTTGTGAATGCCATGCAAAGTTGCCTGTCAACAAGTGCTGAGAGGGTGCAAAGTTCTTCTCAGCAGAACTTTGCTTGAAATTCATGAAGGTACATAAAACTGTGAGACACACCCACAGTCCTCCTATAAGTGCTACATTTTTAAACAACTTTTAAATCTGGTAATTTCCAGTTTGGTGATGGAATAGCAACATAAGCCCAAAGAACGGAGTCCTGAAGAGAATTATTTCCTCCCTGCCTCCCAAGAGCATTGTCTTTTTCCTTTGCAACTGAGATGTGAAAAATCCTAAACATAAGTATGTTTTAAGTCAAAAGTGAAATCTGTAGCCAGAAGGAAAACCTGAAAGTAGGAGTGTACAGAAGACAGCATGTTTACATTTACTTTACAATATAGTAGATAAGACATACTGAAAATGGATTACAGCTTGAAGAATGAAAGGGAATAGCCTCTTAAATAGTTTGCATAGATGCATCCCTCCTCCATAGATGCATCCATCACTCCTATAAAACAACTGCTGTATCCAAAGTCAGCTTTTGTTAATAAATTCTGACAGCATTAATACCTAGCAGGTAAACTAATTTGCATGTAACGTGATCAATAATAATAGGAGGACTGTCTGACAGACAGTTAGGCAGTCAGATGGACAGTTGGATGGACAGTCGGTCAGGAGTCAGACAGACAGACCATCTGTCCGACAGACAGTCGGTACAACAGAAGATAAAAAGATGATTGGCAAAAGATAGGAAAAAAAGAAGAGAAAACTATTTAAAAAAAAAAAGGTATTAGAGCCCATAAAGGCAGGAACATTAGCACAGCTTCAGAACCTTATGCTTCTGGAACTGTAATGCTGTTTTTGGTATTACAATACAATGTTATAGTAAACTGTCATGAAAGCAAAAGTGTGAATTTTTTGTCTTTGCATCCTTTTTCAGAAAAGCCTAGTCTCATGACAAATATGTGAAAGAACAGGGAGATGTGCTATATG
Source organism: Megaceryle torquata (assembly GCA_024611175.1). Lineage (NCBI taxonomy): Eukaryota > Metazoa > Chordata > Aves > Coraciiformes > Cerylidae > Megaceryle > Megaceryle torquata. The sequence continues at coordinate 30,344 of JANIJG010019925.1, read as the reverse complement.
GGGTTTCAACATGAAATATGATCACAAATATTCCTTTGTTCCATAGCTGTCAAACCACAGTTTATCACATCAGCATTACTGTCAAAAAGGGACTCTAATGCAGTATAGCAGCCAGTAAAGTTTACGTAGCTAATAATCAGTCCTACAAATAGGGACTAAACAATATTCTATATGTACTTCATCAGTATAATTGTATTTGTAATAATGCTGTGGTATGACTTTGTGGTATAATGGTTTCAATTCAGAGGAAAAGTGAAAGACTCCTTGCTTCCTATTTTGAAACGGAACCAACACCCTCAGTGCCAGGAGGAGCTTTGATGTACCAATTCCAAACCCAAGGCTGCCCGTGTTCTCTGAAGCAGGTTTATCTTAGCACAGTTATCACAGCAGTCTGGCTCATGGAAATCATAGGATGAAAGATACGTAACACCACCCATCTTCAAGTATCACATGAGGTGGTAATTTCAACAATAAAACTTGTATGTATACAGTTAGTACAGGCCAGAGCTACTTAAAAGCAGATCAGTCCAAGCTTAGACACAACTGCTGTAGTATCACTTCTGTACAAGTAACTAGCATGAGGAAGGAGAAGGAAAAAAAATATTAAAAAAAAAATTACATTTAATACTTCCCCAAATATTAATGCAAAGAAAAGTGTGTCTAGGGCTTTAATCTCTAAAAAGCCCTGAGGTT
>JANIJG010019925.1:8869-27252 GCA_024611175.1 Megaceryle torquata | reverse complement strand
AACTTTAAATTCTTCTGCTCATGGGTGTAATTATAACCCTAATTATCTCTACAACCTCAGTGGTTAAGTGTGAAACAGAGGCAGAGTGAATTAGCTGAAAAGCTGTCAGTTGCATGGGACCTTATTTAGATGAGCTGAAGTGCTTATAAGCATCAGCTGACAAGCTTTCCCAGGTCATCTTAACACACAGGCAGGTGGGGCAAATTTTCACAAACTAGAATATTCCAAAAGACCTCAATGAACATATCTTTGGCTAGAGTATGCCAACATAGCTCCACTGAATTCGACAATGCTGTTCCTACTGATGCAAGTCAAGCATTGAGCTCTGTGGGTGTCAGTTTAAATCTTTGGTAGTAAATAATGACTCATCTACTCACTCATTCCTAGCTGGTGCTTAGCAACTTGGAATACAAATTCAGGGCACAGATCAACAGTCAAATACATTACACTTTTTACAAACTCATCAACATGAAAAACTGTGGGATATTTCCCTGCTTTGTTCCATTAGAAACCATTTATGGAAAAAGCCATGGCTGCAACTCTCCCATCTAATTAGCACTGTAAAATGTTAGAGCAATTTGTTTTCCTGTACTGAGGAATCCACTCACACCTAGATTTGAAAACTGCATTTTAGTGTCAACTACCATGAAAAAAACCCTTGCATTAATACACGGAGAACCTGTTTTTAAAATTCACAGCAGTATTTCAAAATCTGTTCAATTAAAGAAACTCTCAAATGTTCATGATCATCTTAAAGAACCTACATAGATCATCATAAAGAATTGATGTAGATAAAAGTGGCAACTAAAGAACACTGCAGTTTGTAATTCCATTTGTTTATCTTTTCCCCAACTGTTAACTATCTAGTTCTGCACATAATTTCATTGATTAGGCAAGTAACATACTAAATTGACAAAAAGTGACAAATTAATGGACAGATGAGTCCACTATAAATTACTGTAGTTTAATTACAGCAATTGAAAATTTAAAGGCACTTCTCTCTCACCTCAATGGTGGGTGGATCATTTCTTTTTTTTCTTATCCATGCTGAAAAAGAAATAAAAATCAAATGGATTATTTCAAAGAACACAAACAGTATTAAAACTCAAAATTATGATGAATTTCTAAAAGAAAGCACATATTTATACAAAGAATTACAATAGAATTTGCCATGACCTGATAAGCCATACCATCTCCCAAAATATCAAGACCCAAGATGTTACTTTTCATGTCAATACGCTCAGTCTTCACAGAAGGAAGGAGGAGGAAAAAAAAAATAGCTATATATACACCTCACCTCCATGAGGAGATCTCGGGTACAGTTTATGTACCATCTCAGCTGCCAAAACAGGACTTATAAAGCAAGTGTCCAAGAAGGGAAAGGGGTTAACAGAAAGCACCTGTTACAGGTCTAGTGCAGCACCCTGACCCTAAACCTTGACAGAGGGACTAAAGGGCCAGGCCTGTTGTTGAGCTTGTAATACACAGCTGAGCTTTACCTTAAGAAAATGGCAAGATGACTGCTCAAAAAGTATGAAAAACCTTATACTCTACTGGGTATAAAAAGGATTCCTGTAAAATAATGTTAAAGCTGGAAACCATATTATCCTGGTGCCAGCTATAATTCCTTAATAAGAATGCAGGACACAGCTCCACCTCTGACTGAAGGGCTGCAGAGCCCTGACTACACCATGTTGTATGGCATCACCCACTGCAGCAAGGGAGATGCACTGCAACTGAGAGTAGGCTCCCTCCATCCCAGTCAAGTCATGCTGGAAAAGACAGCTAGCAGGGGAATGAAAGCAGTGGCAACAATGACTGGCCTGTGCCTCGGGTTTTCCATGACAAACCAAAATCAACAAACTTATTCCAACTCCCACTGCAAACACTGATGGTTAGTGAAGGACTGATGGAGGTAGCAACGCAAAGGGACCCCGCTGCAGACTGAGAAGCAGCACTCCATTGGGTTTTGCTTCGTTCAGTTGATGAATTATTAGAGATAGCTCCAACGATTACAGGCATTATTTAGACTAACAAATAACCTGACTGGGCAAGGCAATATCTATCACTCTTTAAAAGTATTACTACGGTAGCATTTTCTTATGCCTTTTCAATCCATGCAATTGTTATGTGCAGGGTTGTGTATTTTGTAGACATTTGTCTTTTCTATTATATTTTTCAAATGAATGAGTAGCAGAATGTAAGTGGTCAGTAATGAATAGAAGGACAAACATAAGGAAAGACAGTTCCAAGTGCTGAGGCGTGGCAAAACATTCTTTTGTATGTTTGGATAACTATGACTTTTGTTACTGGACTTGAAAATTAGAGCAAAAATGACATTTTCATTATCAACCAGTCAAACTCCTGGTCTGACCTGTAGCTGTCTGTAAAGTTTCAGAAACACTTTAAGAGATATTCCAAATTTTAATTTTCTTATACCATCTATGCTGTATTTTGAGGGGAGCTAGGGAATGAGTCAGATGGCAAGTTCAGAACACTGAAAGATGCACAGAGTCGTAACGTCATCTCACCGCTGAAAATGCAATTACACACAGGGTGTCACACTAACACTATTCTGCTTTGGCAACATTATGAAACTGGTTTTAGGAGGAATAGCTGCCAATTAACATACCAGAATTAATGGAGCCAAAAGAGCCTCCATTAATAGCCTCCATAGCTTGAAACTTAGCCATGGTGGCAAGGCCAACAGTCTTAACTCAAGGTTAATGGCAAAATACCTGTAATGATACAAAACAAGGTATTACTTTTGTTTCTTGTGTATCAGATGACACTTTTTGCAGATGTCTTCTTTTAAATACCATTCTCATCATCTTTTCTTAAAAGCAGTCCTCGACAGCTTTTCTCAGAGGTCTTTTGATCATAACAAAGATCAGACCCAAAGTGGACATTGTGGAGAAGTGACTGAGCACTGAACAGTCAATATCACCCTTTCTGGAAAAGTTCTGTGTTAGTGGGAAGAAAAACATCTCATTAAGGTAATCCAAAGTAGAACTACATGACTTGCTATTGGATGTATAGAACTAGAAAATATTTTGCATATACCTGTAGCATTTTACATTTAAATTTTATGAGGATTTCAAATGCAAAATCTAGAAAGGTCAGAGACTGAAGTGGCATGACTGAGCCAGCAGCCTTGCAGACTGTCTTTGTAACAGGAACAGTGATGCTATTAGGGAAAATCACAGCACATGTCTTTACTCCTGACAGAATTAATCTTTGTCTGTACTTCGTTCCAACATCATCCAGAAAAGCAAGTGATAGAAATACAAGGTATAGTGAAGTGTGTACACTAGACACTAAGCAATAAAAGATACACCTGGAGAAAAACAAAACAAAACAAAACAACAGTAGTTTAAAATGTTAAAATTTAAAAATAACACCAAGTTTTAAACCTTCAATATTTAAGGAATTACTTTCAATAAAGTATCACCTTCTGCCTTGCCATGCCTTGCTTCTGTCACATAGGAGTACCATTTGTTTCAAATCCACAGCTCTCACCACCTAAAAATTGCTTTTTTTTTTTTGAAATTTCCAGTATTCTCTTAAAACATAAGTTGCATTTTAATTTCAACTGATTACAATTAGTGACTCTTAAAGAAAAATTCTTACAATTTGAAATCCAACACAATTGAAGCTGCAGTTAGAAACTACTGCTGAAATACAGCCATTACAGTATCTTCTTTCAATAGCAATTTTCTTTCAGGCAGTTATTTGATTAATAATTTTCAGATGAATGGAATACCTCTATTAAAACATTTTATCATTTAATTATCAACCTCGGTTTAACAAGCTGCAGACAGAACAGTGAAGGGTAACATGATGACATGTGTCCTATGAACAGAAGCTGTGAAGCAAGGAGCATTAAGCAACATTTTCATTCATTCATAGATCTCGATTAGTACAAACACTTGAAAGCAACAAAAGAGTCTTTAATTTAGGAAAATCTCTTGTATCTAACATTTCATGATCAGACGATATCTATTTAAATACATAAATAATGCATACAGTTATAACATTGTGCTATTTTTCTATCTGTAGCAAGCATTTGAATACATCGTTGTTTATATGAACTATCAACTTTCCTTCTAATAAATGTCAGGACTAGAAATATTCTCCAGTTTAACCCTAAATAAAACTTGCTACCACAAAGACTGGATAACATTTTGCAAATTAACTATAGGTAAATTCATTTTAATATCTCTAATGAGCTGCATTGGAAAATCATTATTTAATTTAAAATTCCTTCACTGATAGGTAGCTGAGGGAGAAACACAGTGACAGAATTTAGTAAAATCTCTTTATAGCCATACAATGAAGTTAGTTAGCTTTCATGTATAATATTCCCTCTGTGCATATCCATTTCTGAAATAGTCTATGTAAAGCACAGCTCAAAATATATTACAAGTTTATAAGCAAAGCAAACCAACTAAATTGAGTATTTTGTATATATAATTTAGTGTATTGTACTTTCAAGAGAAATATTTTTTCTAATAATTCACCTGACTACTCAGTCACTGGGGAGAATGGATGGACTGATATATTTAATCTTCCTAAGTTTTCAGGTGGTTCCTTTTCAGACAGAAAATTTTAAAAGTCTTTCCTTTTTTTTTTTAAGTTATAAACAATATTTTGAGCATTCAACACAAGGTTCAAAAAACCACCAATACCTCACAACTCAGGTATAAGAGAAATTCATGGTAAAAATTAAAGGAAGAATGAAAGTATACAAAAATGTAACCACTGGTATACTACCAAGTTAGCACTAATTTTAACAAAATTGAAGTACATGACACCTTGAAATTACAACATTATGCATTCTCTTTGCAAAATACAGTCAGTACTTTTTATTTTTCCTGGCAATTGAAAAGGTCTCCCATCTTTCTTTACTCTCGCCATCACACTTTTAGTCAACATAGATTTAAACTACTGCTAACTCTACTGCCAGCATTTCTGTTGGCCACATAGACAGTGGGATTGAGTGCACCCTCAGAATGTTCAAAGATGACACCAAGTTGTGTTGTGCAGTTGACATGCTGGAGGGAAGTAATGCCATCCAAAGCGACTTTGGCAGGCTTGAGAGGTGGGCCTCATGCAAACCAACAAGGCCAAGCGCAAGGTCCTGCACATGGGCTGAGGTAATCCCCAGTACAAATACAGGCTGGACAATGAGTGGATTGAGAGCAGTCCTGAGGAGAAAGACTTGGGGGTACAAACATGAGCCAACGATGTGCTAGTACAGCACGGAAAGCCAACCATTCCTGGGCTGCATCAAAAGAAGCGTGTCCTCTCCACTCTGCTCTGGTGAGTCCCTACCTGTAGTACTGCCTCCAGTTCTGGAGCCCCCAGTACAAGAAGGACATGGACCTATTGGAGCAGGTCCAGAGAGGGCTATGAAGATATCAAGGGGCTGGAGCATCTACCCTGTGGGGACAGGCTGAGAGAGATGATATTGTCCAGCCTGGAGAAGATAAGGTTCCATGGAGACCTTACTGTGGCCTTCTAGTACTTAAAAGAGGACTGACAGGAAAGGTGGAAAGGGACTGCATTAAGGAGTGCAGTGATATGACATGGGATAATGGTTTCAAATTGAAAAAGGGTAGATTTGGATTAGATATTAGGAAGAAATTATTTACTGTGAGGGTGGCGAGACATTGGAACAGGCTCTCCAGAGAAATGGTGCATGCCTCATCCCTGGAAGTGTTCACAGCCAGGTTGGATGGCGCTCTGAGCAACCTGATCTAATGGGAGGTGTCCCTGCCATTGGCAGGGGAGTTGGAACTAGATGATCTTTAAGGTCCCCTCCAACCCTGACTATTCTGTGATTCTTTGATTCACACCACAGTTCAATATTTGTTGGTGGAAACAAGACAGGTAGGTGCCTTGTTACGTACTGTTTGAGTGCCATATGCACACATGTATGTATTTGATTAAAAAGTGTCCATTGACAGATATAGCTGGAAAACCATTTCTATATGAATGCTTCCATTCCCTAAACTAACAAAACAAATGCCCTGGTGAGGGGCAAAACATATTGGCAGCCAATATGTTTTAAATCTAGTAGAGAAGGTAACATGTATGTACTGAGTGCAACAAAAACACACTTCTCCAACCCCCAAAGCTTTGGCAAAATCAATCACCGTCTAGTTTTATCTGTATGGCACCTCCTGCAATCGGTACTCATTGTAATGCTGCTTTTGTCTGAAAGGAATTTCACAAGATAGCTGGACATTTCCTACCTTGAGACCCTCACATTTTTTCATCAGCACTCATTTGCATTCTTATTAGTATGCATGAGATTTTTATTGAGCTTTAAGACTCCTACTGGCACACAGCACACAGTAATGAATGTAAAAGTGAGCATCAAATTAAGATTAAATAAATGTTACCAGGAAAAAAAAAGAAAAAAAAAATAAAAACTTTAAAAAATTAAAAAAAAAAAAAATTGACAAGCAGTAGATGGGCAATAAAATGCTGCATGAATCACGCAATCTCATGAATCTCTATGGGTATGTAAAATTACTGATCTCCTCTCAGGATCACTATTGACATGTCCCGAGGAGGTGAATTACGTATTCTACAGCATGTGAACATTCAGAACTAACATTACAAAAACGTTATTTGCTGTGTGCATCCATATTGCCTAGGAAAAAGTATACATCCCCACTTTGTAGCAAAATACTAGTACAAATAGCTAACACTGAGGATAACACAGAAGATTATGATTCTATTCTTTTAATACTAAAAACATTACAGATTTACACAAGTCTCAGTGTATTCCAGTTTTTTTGTTTTTTTTTGTTGTGGTTTTTTGGGGGTTTTTGTTTGTTTTTTGTTGTTGTTTTTGTTTGGGTCTTTGTTTGTTTTTTGTTGTTGTTGTGGTGGGTTTTTTGTTTGTTTGTTTGTTGGTTTGGTTTTTTGTTTTGGTTTGGTTTTTTGGTTTTGGTTTGGTTTTGTTTGTTTTTTAAATTACCAGGTCTGCAAATTTAGGAAATTTAATCCTGTGGAGTGCTTAAGACTAACATCTTTAGGAGAAACATTCCAGGAAAACCCTTCAGAAGTAACCCCTGGCCCTGTATTCAGTAAGCTCTCAGAACTAATAGACAAACATCCTCTCTGGAGTCTAAGAAACAGCTTGAACAGATGGATTCTGTAATATGGATGGCTGTTTTATCTGCTTGCTTTATAGCTTTAAACTTGGTTTTGATTACCTTATTACATGTTTATAACTTGATAAATACAGCACCAAAATCAGCCCTTTAGTTTACCATCTGTCCAGGCAGAATGCCTTAGATACACAATGAGATTTCAGTACAGACTGCTCCCACACCTTAAACAATCCCTTGTCCCTGGTTTTATGCAAGTTCTTAAGACAACTCATGCCCCTAAGTATCTCCAAGGACAGTACTTTTATTCATTTCAGTTACAAGAAGTTTCTTTTCTAGTCACAAAGTGAGACATATGGAAGCAAGGAGAGGGAAAGAGTGCTGGGATGACTGCTTTTTTTAAAATCAGATGGACATTAAGGATGATCCCGAAGTGAAAAAAATGTAGTCCTGCATAACAAAGACAGCACAGGTGAAAGCAGCTCTCTGCAGATCCCAAGTAAAAGGAGAGGAAATAAGGCAACAGAAACTTCAGCACAGTCCTTGAAGTGAAAAGCCTGAGAAGGCTACATAGGGAGACTGCTATTGCTGAGCCAGCCAAAACTGAAGTGGAGACAGACTGCACGTGTCAGTGCACAGGATATGGAGAGAAGACCCCTGGAGATGTAAGCATGTACCAAGCAGAGAGCATTTAGAACACTAAAAATCCACAAAATTTCCAAGAGTGAAGATAAAACAGAAGAAAGAAGTATTATTGCCAATCATATCCTGGGCTGCATCAGTAAAAGCGTGGCCAGACGGTTGAATGAAGTGATTCTCCCCCTCTACTCCACTCTCATGAGACCTCACCTGGAGTCCTGTGTCCAGTTCTGAAGCCCCTATTACAAGAAGGACATGGGTGTGCTGGAATGTGTCCAGAGAAGGGCAATGAGGATGATCAGCAGGCTGGAGCACCTCTCCTATGAGAACAGACTGAGAGAGTTGGGGTTGTTCAGTCTGGAGAAGAGAAGGTTCTGAGGAGACCTTATTGTGGCCTTCCAGTATCTTAAGGGGGCCTACAAGAAAGCTGGGGAGGGACTTTCTAGGCCATCAGGCAGTGATAGGACTAGAGGGAATGGATTAAAACTAGAGAGATTGATTCAGGTCAGACATTAGGAAGAATTTCTTCACCATGAGGGTGGTGAGACACTGGAATAGGTTGCCCAGAGAGGTGGTGGAAGCCCCATCCTTGGAGGTTTTTACGACCAGGCTGGATGGGGCTCTGAGCAACCTGCTCTAGTGGGAGGTGTCGCTGCCATTGGCAGGGGGGTTGGAACGAGATGATCTTTAAGGTCTCTTCCAACCCTGACAATTCTAGGATTCTATGATTATACAGCTTTCTAAACTTTTATTAATTTTTACTGTTCAAAGAAAACAGCAAGTATTTTAAAAATCTTTCTGCAAAGTCTCAGACTATTTGCTGGAATGATCAGTATCCATGACAGCACAAATTACAAAGTGAACACCCACAGGAAGAATGCATTGGGAAATTTTCAAGAGTCTGGAGAGAAGATAGAAAATGAAAGTTCAGCACAGGTTTTGTGGGCCTGGGAAACTTCTAGGCCATTCTTTAAGAGAGAAAATAGGGATAGAATTTTAATGAGCCTTTCAGCAAAGTGTGTCTGAAAACCTTGCATTAAACTGTTCCCACTCAGATATCTGGCTTCTGCAGTATTATTTGAACACTCTAGTCTTTCCATTCTTTCCCATTTCTTACTGATTACTATTCATTTTACAGGAGGCAGAAAATAATTAGAAATTAATTGAACTTTGGAACATCCCACATTCCTAACTCACATCCCAATATGTAGCAAAACCAAAACAGTTCTTTGAGCAGCTTCTACACCCACATCACAAGTACCAGTTTTGGCTTTTAAAAATCGTTTTATACTTCCACAAAACTGTTTCTAATGTTCAAATTGTCACTAGACAGAAAAAAAAAAAAAAAAAAGTACAGGTTAGCCTTTTTTCTTGTGTAATTCCCATACTTATCTGTCATAAACATGCACTACACACCTATTCTGCTAAAGGAATGCACAGGGGAAAAAAAAGATGTGTACAAATTCAGTACTTAAGAGGGAAAAACTGTTACTTATCTGCATACTGTACATTTTCCTCTTCTCTGTGAATCTTTTCTATTTGATGCTGACACAAATCACAAAGAAACAAAATGCAGTTATAAAGGTGAGGAAGTCAAGCACTGAAAGTGTAAATGCCGCTCATAAAAATGGGACTAGCCAATCGTCTTTTCCTCTTTTAAACAAACCCTGCAAATGCACATCTCAGGTCTGGTAGCTGCATCTTTTTAGGTAAGTCCATACTGCAGGGTCCTTGTACTATTAGCTGCCAAAAGCATCCTTCCAAACAGCTGTATCCTCTCATGCACCACACCCTCAAGTCACATGGATTTGTGCTAAGGTTTCTGAAGAGAAATATAGCACAGACTTATCGGTGCTACGTGCATTCCAGCAGTCCTAAGAACATGTCCATACAGCAGGTTGATTGAACCAGTCTTAAGGCCCTTAGTGAAAGGGTGATTGCCCAACAGCCATCTGAGACAGCCTGACTATCATCCACACGGTTTCCTGTTCATTCCAGTCAAGTGCAGGTAGAGGCTATTGGATTGCATTTGTCAACACTTAAAGGCAGCAGCATACCTTACATGAGAATTCTTTCACAGCAGAGTTGCCTGAGGCTTTATAAATGCACTTCAGTGTTTGTGGTGCAGAGTGATTGCATGACAATCACACAGACCTAAGATGACCAGCAGTGGCTGGAGAACTTTTGGATGAGGAAGTAGTCCTTCAGAAAGTTGGGTTATGTAGACACCCAGTCAAGCATGAGAGTGCTTAGTAAGGACGAGCCTACCAGGCTGCTGCTCTCCCTCAGAAGATGGCTCTCTCAGACTGACAGAGACAGGAGTAATTAGATTAGCACTTGCCAGCCAACTGTGGTTACTGTGGCAGTAGAAGACAGAAGCTGTGGATGCTGTGGTTTTGCCACAGTTGACAGAAGTTGCTAATAGGGTTGAAACATCTTTGAGAAGCTTTTAGCTGAATACTAGCCTTAGTGTAGCACAAAAGAAAAAAAAAATTATATAAATGTAAAAAAAAATCATAGGAATCAGTGTAATGACCATGGTAAAATGCAAGATGGGAACGTGGCATTTCTCCACTGACTCCATGAAGGAATATAATGGGACCAAAGTTTTCTCTTAAGTCAGTATCTCCCTCAGGGGCCAACAGTGGTCAGAAAAGAAGGAGTATGAGGTAAAGCAAGTATATTGCAGTATTTCCTCAAAACACACTGCAGATTTCAATAATATGTAACTCAATGACAAATTAAACCACAGTAATGCCTGTGGACAAGAAGGCTTTTTCTTCTGTGAATTCTTTTAATCACTTTTTGAGCTCATGCAATCTTCCAGCAAGTAGAATATTCAATCACGAGGAATTCTATAGTTTAACTACATATTGCTTAAAATTTAAGTATGCTTTCTTTAAATCTACCAACTTTTGGGAGATGTGTAGATATTATTCTCTCAAAAATGCATGCTGAATAAATGGGTAGACTATCTACTATTTCAGAGGTTTTTGAATTTTAAGCCGCATTTAACCTAACACTTGTTTCAAGCTCCTACAGCCTCAAAGACCAACATATATTCCCTCTGCTTTCTCTCTTGCTCCAACAGCTGCTCAGATAATCCTAAGGAACTTCTCTAACCTCTCTGAATTTCTTTCTATGTCCCAAATATTCAAACAAAAATTTCATGAGTAGCAGTGGGAAAAAATGGTTAAGTATTAACAGGTTCTCTAACTTGCTAGAAGATTGTGCAAAGCAAAGTACAGGAAACCAATTACCACCATAAAAAAAGCCCGCCACCTCCCATCTCTGTGCCACCAATTATTCAACTGATGGATGAATTAACACTGCAGTAAAGGCATAATTAGGAATTTTAACACATTTAGTTTTGGTTATTCTATTAGATCCCCCTCAGGAACAAATATTTTCACATTTAATAGGAGAAAGTCATGATCATACGGGCTTTATTTACATTAAGTACTGATTTCCTAAAAATAATTGGCCTTATTGGTAAAGAGGTAACTTCAAGAATTCATAGCAATTACATAGTTAAACATAAACCTGTATTACTCAAAAATAACAGACAACCTATTCACATAGTCAGGCTTTGCATTAAAAATATCAAATCTACATTCAATAGCAAAATATCTTGAAATAAAACAAAAATATTTAGGATTTACCTTCCCATTCTGTTGGAAAGTCACCCATTTCATACTGATATGCTTGACGATTTACTGCTTCTACATATCTTCTTTCTGGTATAATCTGACCTATAGGAAAAAAAAAGGCAGTTAAATATATTTCTATATAATATTTAAATTACTGGTTATGTTACTGTTTTGAAATTGTATGTACACAAATGAAATGCTGTCTACAGGACAAAAATGAAGGATTAAAAAAAACCAGAAAATTATTACCATCTAGGTGTCAATTTGAAATGCTATGTGTTTCACTAACCTTAACAAAAGCTCGCATGTTCTACGGTTGACTTGGATGATAATGACAAATATATTTCCATCCAAGTTACCCACTTCAGTGTATCCCTCCCTCTGAGAATACTTCTTTAACAAACTGTTGATCAGTTTTACATCAACTGTTTTTATTTTCACCTGGATATCTTCCACACCATTGCTGGTGAGGAATCAGAAACTTGATGCTGTTCTTGAGTCAAAAGCCAACACTGAAAATTCACTGGTTAGCTTTGCAAAGCGGTCAGGCCACGTTATCTCCAATCACAGGCAACGGCTCTGTGCATGTGAGCCTTTTCACATATGCTTGCATGCTAATTATTTTCTTTATTAAAAACCAGAAAGCAGTAGGTAGCTCTCTGATAGGGAACATTCAGTATATTGAAAAGGGGAACAGTGTGGACGATCTGGACCTACATCCCATCCACAGATTGTACTACTGCAAAAGAGGAAGAAATAAGGTTCAACCAGTGATGTAGCACACAGCATACTGTCAGATACCATGCTACTGCACAGAGTATTTTAATTTATGTTTTAAGTTAGCAGAAACAGAAAATATGTGCATGTTCCCCATCTCTCCCAGGGAAAAAAACCCTAATGTTCTCCAGGCTTTTTCTCCCAGATTTTTTCCTTCCTGGGAAGCTTATAAGGAGAAATTTGACATTATTTTGTTTCATAATGGTGTGATTAATGCAGTTTACTCCCTCAGTATGCATTCAACAAGTATTTAAAGTGAAAGTTTTCTTTAAAACTGATAGCAGTCAGGAGCTCAAATTCACCTGTCTCTGGTTAATAGCTAAACTGCATACCAGTGTTCATTATTAAGTATTTAATACAGTAGAATAAGAACTTGTATAGAAACTGCAATTCCCTTTGTAAGTACCTCCTTTAGCTTTGTAGTATTTATTTCTAAGTAATGCAACAGTTTTGCTATTTCAGATATGCCATCAGGAAAAGAAAATGTGTAGCATACTTAAGTCTCCAAGATTAGCTACTTTTAATTGTCGTTGAAAGACATATGATTTATACCTATTCATTTCATAATTACACAATTCCTATACGATGAAGATACTGTACTTCATACACTTGCTTTAAAATAATTCTTTAACAGTATAATGGATAATTCTATCTCCCAAACTCTTTATCTACAAAGCAAAATAAAAATACAGAATTACTTTCTTCCCATACAGAAGATTTTCAGAAGAGCTAATTAGGTCTGATGCTATAATAAGTCTCAGAATTAATACTTCTCTCCATTGTTGAAAAGTCACTAGATTTTACTGTTAGCACAGCAACTTTTATAAAACTCTCTATAATTTGAGTCCTACACAGGTACAAAAGTCTGAGTAAACTGACATAAGCAAAAGTTCAGAATGTTTCTCAATTCAAATTCAAACTGGAGGTTATCAGAATACTCTCCCAAAAGTAATTTTAAATTAATGATTCAAAATAAAGAAATTCAAAACACTAACAACATACAGGTGTCCCACTCTTCTTTCCAACTGGTCTCTTTAAATATTACCATATTTCTGCCTTATTGCTCCAACTGCCTGAAGTTTAACAATTTTTTTTATGGATTATGGCCAACTGTATTTAAATGACTCTTAACGTTTATTTAAATAACTCTCAATTGTTTGATTAAGTATGAAAAAGTATTTTTCCAAATTAAAATAACTTTTGCTATGGAAAGCTCAAGTTTTCAAAAATGTCCACAATAAATGTTTTATTTCAACAATATACTTGTTCTATAAAGATTGTCAACAAGTCTAGAGACTATCCTAGGAATTCATTGATGGAAGACACCACTTTCTACATCAGTCTTGGCCAGGGGGAATTTGTGAAGAACAATCTGGTATTTTTATGATAAATAAAGCCAAAGCACACACACACTAGTTAATGAGTTCGACTGATTTGAATGGTATCAAGCCACAGCCAGAAATACATATAAAATATTTGTACCAAAAAAAAGGCACTGTTCAGATCAGAGAGAAACTTCTGCAAGCTTGCAAAGTATTCCATGCAAACCATGCCCCATGTGTGCCAGAATTGCTCTATCCATCTCTGAATGGAATAATCTCAAACATGAAAGGTTTAAAAATACATATACATGCACACACACATATAGATGAATGCATTAGGAACACCATACAACCATTTAGAAGCTAGGAGAAAATAAGTTTTTGGTACCCAGGCAGGTATGAAGACAAGTATAGTAAAATATCTGATTAAAACACTTGCCTGCAGAAGGAGAAAAGCTTTGCTTATCACCAGTGTGGCATTTGAACTCTGCATTAGATTTTACAGAGTAAATCCTATAGACTTTTTGCATTGTTAAACATTGCTTTGAAATCCTTCTGCAAAGTAAATGTGAATATAACAATAATCCTGAAATAATCCAAATAATCAAAAATATTCCTGAAACTCTTTGCACTGAGAGGTCTTGAAGGTTTTTTGTAGGTCAGAAGATGTTTTTTCAGTATAAATCTATAAAAGACATCTTGTGACATCTAGGTTAACATCCATGTGCCAATTCAAAGATGTGGTACCAATTTCTATAGATGCATCTAAACTAGCATCTGAGGTGGTAGTTCACTAGATCTGCTGTGGTAGGAATCATTTGACTAAAATACTGCTATTACTGACATTGACTGCTGGGTTGAGTTTGTTCATTGTTTACATGGTCCATGTCTATTTCTCTAGAAATTCAACAAATGCTTTTATTTTAGAAATATCAGCTTCTGTCACAGTACTTGAGGGTGAGGATGCCATCACCATTCCTGAGGATATGGGTACCATTACAGATACTGGCCAATGCCTTAGAAATCCAGGTCACGGACAAAGATCAAAACATACTGTTTGTTATCTCCTTTAGCATGTGCTGTTGAAGGAAAAATAACAATAATAAAAACAAAAAAACCCCAGACTATTCTCAAAGAAGGGTAGTTAATTAGCAGCCAGAAAGATACACCTCTCTCTGATAAACAGAGTACTTTTTTAGAGCATGTAGGACTAAGGGCATCATAAAACAAATGAGAATACCCATTTTGAGACAACATCCTTCCAAGCTGCAAGATTAAATATAGCCCTAAATATAACAGAAGACAAAGAAACCACAGAGTTCTCTGGATCCCAATGGTCTACAGTATCTTCTCTACATCCAAATAAGCAAACAAATCATAAAACCCCCTCACCCCTCTCCATAAAGATCCCCAAACCCTTAGCTCTACTGTGAGTAAAAAAGGACCAAAATTCACAGCACTGTAAATGTTTTAATTGGGTAAGTAACAGCATGTTAACACTGCCACAGTGAAAGCAGGACAAAAATTTAAAAATACATATTTTAGACCCAGAAGGAAGAGAACAGGAAAGCAGAACCTGAAGCCTGAATAACTATTACTTGGTGCAGTTATTCCACATTATTTCACAGGAAAATTAGCAATCAGTGTGCATACACTAATTCAACGGCTCATTAATATTGAGAAATACTTTATTTTCATAAAGACCAAAAAAAGTTGACTGTTAGAATGATTCCATTTTGAGTATGTCATTCTTAAACAGTGAAGAGCTACACGTAGCACCAATGCCTTTCTTAGTAAAAGTCTCTGGACAAGTACAAGGACAAGTACAATTTGTCCAGAAATAGTCTCAGTTGTTTTTATTCATACCTGATTATCAAGCAGCTAATGATTCAAAGGACATTTTCAGAGTTTCTACACATGGAAATGCTTCCTGACAAACTGGTAGTTGTTACTGGAACTCTGACTCTAGTACTGAAAAGATGTGAACCTGTCTCAAAAACTAGTAACATGCAACGCTTCTGTTAATGAGGCCAAAGAGAAGGGAAAGAGGGGGGGAAAAATGACACAAACATTAATCAGAGATAGATCAAGTCTTTTTTATTTATTTTAAAAAATGAATATTTTATTTGATCTTGTATAAAGTATAAAAATACTCACATACTGTATTATGTCATATGTTTCTTCAAAAACTTAAGGGGTTTCCTGAAAACACATCTCACTTCTCAGTAAGAAATGATTAATTCATAACTTGTTATCTGATAAACTAGTGTGTGGGCAGAGCAAACTAAATGGCAGATGCTACAAGTGTAAATCCTTAGTTTAGGTGATTACAGTGCAAAACTACAGCTTTTAAAGGTTTTATTCTGAATAATCCTCTAACAATTAAACATATTATCTATTTAGTAGCATTATTTACAGTAAAAGCAATGGGCAGTGTTACTGAATTTACTGAAACTGTCCTTGCAAGTTCACTCTGAAAGCTTCCTAGGGAAGAAGTCTGCTTTGACAGTCATTTCAGATGTTATCCATTATATGGCAAGTATGTGAAAACTGTCCTCTGCTTGAACTGCACAGATCTATGTTTTCTATATGCATGAACAAAATTAAACTAAAACATACTCATTCTCATTTCTGGGGGTCAATTTCTCACTCTGTATGCAATTTGCCATTTTGCCTTTTTTTTTTTTTTCCTGATCCATTGTCACTGCAGGATGTTCATGCTAATAGGCTAGTCAGAAGGTATGCTACAACTGTAAACAAAATAGTTTATTCTAATAAAATTATAATGCTATCAATAATTATGAAGTGCTGAGTGGTCAACCTTTATTGATTTATGTCTCTGTCATAAATATATGAAAAAAAGGCATCCTGTGTTCAATATTTTCTTTTTAGGAGTGACAAATTTAATAATCTGAAAACACTGAACCCATAACTTCATGAGGGATCAAGGCCGTGGCTTTTGTAGATATATATTCACACCAACTTTTAGTTTTGAAAGCCTGCTGTATTGGAAACTGTGGTGGCTAACTCAAGTAAAAATAACTTCTATTGCAGTTTGTCCAAGAAGGAAGTTCCTTCCGTGGACAGAGATTTAAAACTCCCCTGCTAAATGCCCACTGTCATCTTAGTCCCTGACCATTCTTCATCTAGCAGCAGTTCCAGTTCCCTGCTCATGGGAAAGTCTTGCACCTTCTTCCCCATCAAAGCAGCCGAGAGCCCAAGAGATACCACACCCTTACAAAGAACCTCTGTTTTGTAGATAAATCTACAATAAACTTGCTAGAAATACTCAACATTACATCTCCCCCCCCCTAAAAAAAAAACCAAACCACCCTGTAAATTATAACAACACAAATGCCACTTCCTCAGAGAGCTGAAGGATCCTCAGTGCTCTGCATGCAGAAGCTTTCTCCCAGCTGTTCTTTTGGTTTGTTTTGGTCTACCAGATTCAAGAACAGTTTTCTACCAATTACTGTCAGAATGTGAATAAATCCAGGAATTAAGTACTGAAGATTTTCTGTAAATGTATGAAAATCAGCTTAAAATGGGGATTTAGCATGTATAAACAGAATTTAGCAAACAGAAAGTGTACAATAACCTGTGCTCTATAAATAAAAACATAATGCAGGAAGATAAACAAAAAGGCAGTCATGCAGGGAAGAGAAATGGGCAAATGACAGCAAGGGTATGAATTGTAAATGAAATGAAAGTTACAGCTGTAGAGAACATCAGTTAAGCAATATGACCCAACACAGCGGTGTTACAGTCTGGTTTGGATGATTAATTATACTTTAATTATAAATCATTTGCAAATGCTAATTTACCAACTCCATTTTTTTTCAGGATAAATGGAATTATTACAGATATCTGCACAAAGACTCTCAAGGAGCTAATGCTATTTCTATTTTTTAGTACATTTTAATTAATTCTACAAAAGGATTAAGAGTTTGAAATTTGCAGAGAAAATTCAGTCTTATACAAGATCTGAACACAATTACAGCTAATACTATGCATAGCACTTGAAGGCTTAGAGAATACAAGTACTGCTAATTTTGTGTTTGCTTTTCATTGCAGAGTATAGGAGAGAACACTCGCATATTTCAGCCTGTCAACATAAGAGTGCAATTTCTGAAGAAAAGGAGGGTTAGCTAAAGCAACCTCTCCTGAGACACATTATCCGTTTCATGTATATGCATGTCCCAAAGACATTTCTTTTAAACAGTGTTAAAAATTATTCTTTATACTACAATATATATGTAACTATTTTATTACATAAATTACAAAATAATCCTTTGAAGCTGCATTTGCAGTATTCATATACTCCACGACAGAGCATTTTGAGAAGGTAAAAGGTGTGACTATATATAAACCCCAACTAGTCTTTTCACTAACAGAAGTCACACAAATACAGACTCAGCTGAAAAACTGAGATGCAGATACATCAATATAACACAACAAATAAACTCCTACTGCAGTTAAGTTGCTTGTTCTCACCTGTAAAGCAATTACACAAAAGCTCTTGCAAAGCATATCTGAGCAAGATCTGAGCAGAAGTCCTAATATTTCAGGCATAGAAAGCAGAGGTGGTCCCCCTCTAAATTAAGCAATACCTACTAGGAAGTATAATTTTGTGGATTAGTGTAAGTAACATGGAATCATTTACCTTTCAACAGCTGAATATTTTTTGACTGATTTAACTCTTACTTTACACTGTTAGGTTACTTTTAAAGCTCTGCTTCAAAAGTCTGTTTCTTTAAGCTGGCCTGTGTCCACCCATTAGTTAAGGTATTTTCCAGTAACTCTTGATTCTGAGGGGAAGAGAGGAAAACAAATAAACCCCACCACCAGCAGCAGAAGCAGCCACCCCCCCC
>JANIJG010019923.1:0-56164 GCA_024611175.1 Megaceryle torquata | reverse complement strand
AAATAAAAAAAAAAAAAAAGAAATGGGAGAGGAGGGGGGGGGGGGTGGGGCGGGGGTGGTGACCCTAAATCACCAAAATGGGCAAAAATGTGCTTGGAAAGACAACTGTCTGCCCTTGTCACTCGAGTTACTACCAAAGTCACATCAGTGAGAACACAGGAGTAAAAGCATTTGTCACTTTTCTGGCAGCTAAGTGAGCCACAGAAGTGTAACACACTCACAAAGCCTAGAGTTAGCAGCAGTAATAGAAAACTCCAAAAGAAAGAACAGTTTAAATCTCTACTTCTGAAACAACTGCATCTCAGTCAGCGAATGATCTTCACCACCGTTCTGAAGACTGCTCAACAGATTCTCCCCCTCCAAAGCAGTAACAAAGATCCAAATATGCTACTTCTGCTTTGTTTGCAGCTGCTTTGAATAAGAAAAATACTGTTTCCCCTTCTATGAATCCTTTAAATGGGGTGAAATGAAGTCAAACAAGGTGACAACTAAAAATTATCCAGGATTTTGAACTGATGACACAGCCCCTAGTACCTCTCCAGCCAGCACACAGTTTTTCACCCGAGATTGCTTTCTAGTTCCCTCTATCTTTCCCAGTACATTTTTTGCTTTTCAACTGTTGTTCAGACAACATGAATTCCACTTATTTTTGTGTATCTGTTGCAGAAAAGTATAATTCATTGCTCCTGTGTGCTGCTTGATCCAGTGGAGAATGTCCCTGCTCACAGAAGGCTTGAGGAACTAGATGACCTTTAAGAGCTCTTCCAAATTACTCTGTGATTCTCTATCAATCAATTTTTTGCCTGCAAACTGGGCTCTGCCTGCAAATCTTGTCCTGTCATCTAAAGAATGGTAAGACAGAGCTGGGAAACATCCAGAGAAGGTCTGCAAGGATGATCAGAAGTGTGCATACAAGGAATAGAGAATTTCTGCAAGTTGTGGATGCCTCAGTCTGGAAAAGAGAACGACCAACAGAAACATGCCCGAGATCTACACAGGTATCACAGGATGTCAGGGGTTGGAAGGGACCTTGGAGATCTTCGAGTCCAACCCCCCTGCCAGAGCAGGATCATATAATCTCCAAGCTAGTGAAGTGCATGAACAGGCTGAACAGAGCAGTGATTCACCTTCTTTTCTAATACTGGAACAAGAAGTTATCAAACAACCCCAGTGAGTCAGGCTGAGCTCATCACCCATCACCTTCACGTAGACCACTCCTACCCAAAGAATGTTCGGTAAATGAAGAGTTTAGAGAAAAGAAGGACACATCTGTGGAGGATAAACCACCAACACCTACTAAATACACAATGTCCAGCTCAGAAAGCACTGCAGCTGAGAACAGCTGGGAGGCTGGAATATGGGACAGGATCACATACACTCACTCTGCTCTTGCAGCAATCTGGGTGCCTACTTACAGTTAGGTTTCTGCTAATTTCCCCAAGAAAACTAAATGCCATCTCCTAGTCGCCACAAATGGGGGTTAGCACAAAAGAGACTTGGAGAAAAATGATCGCGTAAAAGGGAAACGAGAGAGGAAAACAAAACACACCGACGGGGAAACAGAAGGGATGCCACAGAAGAAGAGAATTCACCGAGGCATCCCCGGGGCCGGCGGCTGCTGCCCCGGGGTGCTCTGCACAGAGGCACTGCCGGGCGAGGGAAGAGAAACAACCCCCCGTTTTCCGGGCTCCAACCCCCCCAAGCCACCTCCCGCTCCGTGCTGCGAACGACGGGCTGCCCCGGGCCGGGTAGAGGAGGCCTCGGCAGTGGGGGCCGCCAGGGAGGGACCGGTCTGGCCTGAGCCGGGGCCGCCACCAGCCGAGCCGGGGCGGCTGACTCCGCGTCCTGCAGGCGGGCGTTCTACCTTCGTATGTGCGCGACTATCCCGGCACGTATCCGATACGGGACCCCCAGCCCCGGGCCGAGCCCCCGGCGCCGGCCCGGTACGCGACCAACCCCCCTCCCCACCCCCGGCTCCACGGCCTGATGCGGCGGCTGCCCCTCACACGGCACCCCCGGGCACGGGCCGGGGCACCCCGCAGCCCCTTCCGCTCCGGTGGTGGCAGCGCAGGGGAACGGGGGTGACACAGGCGGCGGCACCGCCCCCCCTCACCTTCCTCCATCGCCAGCCTGCGCCCGCCGCCCGCCGCCGGCCCCCCGCGCCGCTCTCTCCGGGCCGCCGCTGGCCCGCCCGGGCTCCCGCCGCTGCCTCCCTCCTCTCGTCGGCCCCGGGGCCGGGAGCCCTCTCGCATAACACGGCGAGCGGAGCGGAGCGGCCCCTCGCTTCCTACCGCCCCGCGGCTGCTCCCGCCGCTGCGCGTCTTCTCCGGCGGAACTGTGGTGGCGGCGTCGAGCCGGCGGCCGGAGCCCAGCGGCCGCGTACCGGGGTGCAGGAGGCCGGACCGCGCTTCCGGCGGGGGGTTTCCCGCCACGGCCGGCACCGGCCCGCTCGGGAGGCGCGGAGCCGCCCCTCAGCCCGCCCCTGGCAGCCTTCAAAAGCAACGTCGCGGGGGCAGGGAAGCGTGGTTCTTTGCTATGACGGCTCCGGAGGGGCCCGGCCTCTTCAGAGGGGCCCACCCAGGCCGCGGGACCCGCATCAGAGCGTCTCCTGAGGGCGCCTCTTGCTCGGCAGCTGGCCTGCCCTCTGCAGAGCGCCTGCTTCCCCTGGAACGGGAACTCTCCCTCCTGCACGGCGTTATCTGGGCAGTCCGGGCTTTGTGGGCATGCACAAAGCTCTGGGGCAGCAGCGAGGGCCTGGTGAGACAAGGGGTTGGTCGAGCCTTGACGCGTAGCTGCCCTAGGCTCCGTTTTGCATCACGATGAGCTACTGGAGCACGATGCCAACACCTCACTGGCACGGAGACTGTACAAATGCGGGGTAAAAGGATGTCCCCATCCCCAGTTACAGTCTGCTTTGGGGAAGATGAGCTGGGTTTGGATAAAGGGAGGCCAGTGGCAGAGCACGTAGGAGAGACAAAACATCCTTAAGCAGTGGAATGGATGGGCATTTCAGCGTACCAGCAAAAGCTGGAGGGCTGGGGCAAAATCTGGTGCTTAAGCTAAGCCAGCTTTGATTTTTCCCTGCCTCAGGTCAGACCTGTGCTGTCAAAGGCTGAGGATCTCTCGAGTGACCCGGGGCACGTCTGTGGAGATGCACCAAGGTTCGCTGTCAGGGTACAGACACCATTCCCTGCACCCCTGCCACCCTTGAAGGGAGTTTTGCCCTGAACATGAACTGCCAGATGGTCCTCTGTGGGAGCAGGATGGTACTGACCAAGTATTGAAAGATTGCTGAAGGCAACCAGGCATTTGCTGATTAATGACTTAGAAATAACCAGAGTAAAATAACCGAGAAGTGCCCAGCTGCAGGAGTGCACTGCTGACCAGAGCCGCTGGGCTTACACTTCTTGGAAGCGAACTGGTGGAGGAGCTATCAAAGAGGCTGGTGGGAATAGTCCCTTGGGGACCACGTGTCTTCTGACAGGTCTTCTGTCTTCAGCGGCCGATCAGCTGCTGGAGAAGTGATTTGGTTACTTGTCTAGCAGCTGCAAGGAAAAAACTAAACCATTTTGTGTGTTCTACTGGAGCGTAAAATGAGATTTATAAGTTTCCTGGATTTTTTAATAAAATCTAAAATACTTCTGCAATTGTTGATTTATTGGGTAGTTAAAAGAGTTGCTTATATTTTTAATGATCCATAAATTATGCATTGCATTTTTAATGTAATTGATTTTGATCTGGTTTATTTTTTTTCGTAACTTGATTCTGTTGTAAATTACCAGAATAAGCACAAATAATCATTGCAATCGAAACAATAATCATGATTTTAAATATTTTTACTCAGCCCATCAACACACGGGCAGGAATAAAACAAACGACCGCTCAATTATGGTCTAAATTTTGTTTTTTCCAAAGCCTTCTTTGTACCTGCTGTTTCGTATTGTACTTTGATAGTTTCTCGTGCGACTCCAGTTTTCTCCCGATGCTTCAGCATGTGGATCATCCCACGCCTTGAATTCACTAGAACTACAAATGCACATCACGTCCTTTCCACACACAGCTGTACAGATGGCAGAGAAGTGAAAAATCCAACCTGCTGACTTTTCATTTTTATGGTTTTTTTTTCCCTGAGGTCTTCTGTGGCAAAATGGCACATTGGAAGCTGGGAGAACCAAAAATCATCTGTCATGCAAGTTTGTTTCTCCCAGAATGAATATGCTGAAATGCTTTTTAGAGTAACATTGGAAAGGTTGTTACTGCTGCGCTTCAATCTTCCCAAATGCTTTCTGTAACATAATATTATATGTATCTATTATCTGTAATATAATATTATATGAAAGTTATTTCATTTGGCAGCTTATTGTGTGCTCTAAGCATTGTGCTGTAATACATTACAACGAATAAATACAGGGGTGTTGTGTTCCTTTCCCAGGCTTTCTCTGCACAACACGTGCCGTGCCCACATGATGACACTCCTCTGTTTACCTGGCCTTTCGAAGCCCTACAGATGCAACTTTTCCTTTTGTTCGCAAGCCCACGACACTGATGTGTTCTAGTTTAACCCTCTTTCTTTCTCCCTTTCAGAGATGACAGGAGGCAAACAGACACAGATGCACGTTAGTGTGAAGCACTAATCCCGGGTGTTTGTCATTACCCCAAAGTAAAGAATGTATACTTGCTTACGTTGCTAACAAACCAAGCTATATTTATTGAAATCACAGAATTGTTTGGGTTGGAAGGGACCTTTAAAGGTCATCTAGTCCAGCCTCCCTGCAGTGAGCAGGGACATTGTGTGCTAAAGGTCCCATGCTTAAACATTTTTGTAACGTTTGGTTTCAATCATCAGGGATCGACTGAAGATATTTCACACATTCTCCTAATTTCAGCCTTTGTGGGGTTAATTTTCTGGCTTCTAACTTAGGGTTCTGGGTTATCAGTATCCCTAGGGTTTGCTTATTCAAATTTTTTCAGACCCTTCCCTTCCCTCCCCAAAGCTCTCTATGTTCTACCAGGATGTAAAAACACTGCCTACGTAAGTGTTTGTGGGACCAAGATTTTGCACCGTGTGCTCCCACCTGATACGGGGAATACAAGGAAATAAGGGGGGGGATGTTGGGCAATAATGACAATATGGAAGCATTGCTTAAAACTGGGCCTGTCAGAAAATTAAACTACAAAAAACATATAGAATCATATGGAACCTTTGGGCTTTTTCCCCCTACTTCCTTCTCTTCCTCTTTATCCCAGCACAGCTTCCAGCGCTCTTGATGGCTTCAGCTCCTGCCTGCCTTGCCCAGGATATAAGTGAGTCAGGTGCTGTTGTCACCTGCTTCATTGCAAAACTTGGTTAATATCCCTTAAATCGATGGAGCTGATTTAGATTTGCACCCTGAAACTGAGCTGGGGACATGGGAACGTGCTTTGGCCCTGCTCTCTCTTTGCTTCATTCCTCTGGTGGTAAACTCAGATTTCTACTGGTGTCTTTGTAATTTTTTTTATTCCCTCCTGCCCCAAAGAAGACACTACTGGCGTGATTACCATGACCATCTTCCACCTTTCTCTTCTACCCTGCCTGTTGTATTTACCATGTCTTCAACGATGTGTGTTCCAGTACTGCCCTTGAAGCAACATGAGATCCTGCGTGTTCATTTTCCTTACTTCTTCCCAGCCCTCCTGCTGCTTCCCTGTCATCTGGAATGAACTCATGGGTCAGCCTGCCTTCAGATGTGTGCTCTACAGCCTCTTCTCCTGCTCACTTTCTCTTCTACTTTCCTCTAACAATCCCATCATTTTCTCCATCCCTTTTTTTGTACCACTTAAAATAATTCTTCACCCTTCTTTCTGTTTCCACCCTCCAAAAATGCATTGATCCTTATCACACTTGCCTGTATCCAGCCTCTAATTTTCTGTATTAGTTCCTCACTTCTCATCTTTCTTCACAGGACCAAGCCATGTCCGCTGGCTAATTGCTGTATTGCTCCTCTGGCCCAGCTGCCTGTGCAGACCTCTATCAGCAATAAAGTCATGGTAAAAAGACTACAGCAGAAAAAAAACCCTTGATATGTGTTTGTTTGTCTGTGTGTTTATTTAAACACACACACACACTGCTGGTGGTGTGACTGGCTTTCCGTACTACTTCTCTCTCTCTCCTCTTACTCTGGTTCTTGTTTGTGCTGTAGACAAAGTTCCCCAGAGCAGGAGCCTGAGCCTTGTGTTGGTAAAACTCGCAGCATTCTTACAGCCCAGCCAGAAATACCTGTAAGGGAGTGCAGCTGACTGATAGCAGCCTTGCCCTCCGCTTGGCCTCTGCTCTGCGAGGAGCCCCGGTGCTCTGCCATTCCCTCTGTTCTTTCCTGCACTCCTTTTTTTTTTTCTCCCTGAGCTGTCTCTCTGACTTTTATCCAAGGATAAAGCCCTTTGAGGTGGATGACTCACAGCTCAGCACTTCCTTTGACTCACACTTTGCCACCTAGGACACCGGTCAGCTCTTACTAAAGCGCCATTTGGTTTTTTATTGCTTGTGATGACATCCATTGCAGCTCTCATCTCTGATTTCACTATCACTTCTGCTGGGTCAGAGCTATGCTTGTTTTTCTACAGTTGGTCAAAGCTGTATTTTCTCATTTCTCCCTCCCCTTGGGTTTGATGACAGCCTTTGGTTTTTTAACCATCCCCTGCAGATTTTGGACCCTGAAGGGTCTCGTCTCCAGAGCCCAGGTGTTGGGGCTGCATTTCTGAGGAAGAAGGTGCTGCTGCCTGCCCTGCCACACAGAGCCTGGTCCTTGACTCCCAGTGCAGCTTCCTCGCCCTTAATCAGCTGCTTGGCCACGAGCAGTGCAGCCTCCCTGGCTCCCGATGGCGTCTCTGGTGACACTTGTGCCATGACAGTGCAGTTGGTGGCATCACGCGGGTGCTGCTGCCGAGAGCTCGGCAAACACTTCAGCTGGTGCAAAACAAGCACTAGAATCCAGGTCACTTCCCAGGCACTGTGTTGTCCCTGCAGGGCAGGGCTAGCATGACTGGAAGTCACTGAAGCCCCGTCCCTGGCACTGACTTCAGCAGGAATGACTGATCACATCCAGGAAATTGCTCTTAGAATATCACTCTGTCTGGGTTTTATCCAAGTATTTTTCAGAGAAGTGGTGCAATGCAATCTTTCACGTATTTGTGCCTTAGTGTCTTACTAAATAAACTAGCTGGGCGTATCTCCTCATCTCAACACAGTGAGTGCCACCCATAGCCCCACGTTCTTGTTACTGCTGGCAGAGGAAAGGGCAATATCACTGCTTTCAATGGGCTTCCAACTTCAAGCAGGAAGGAGTTTGGCCTGATCCTTGAAGATTATAAATCAGGAATATAACTCATAGGCCTCACACTATGCAGACACTAGATCCCTTCTCAGGAGTTGCATCCAGTGTTATTAAAACATCTTGGACAGAGGCACCCGTCTGCAGCTGGTGCTGCTTTTCAGTGGAGTGAGCAGAAAACAGACTCCAACATGGGCATAACGTGCTCCGACCAGGCAGATGAGCTATTACCAAGTTACCAAAATGTTTGTTGTCTGCTAGGATTTCCTAGACAAGCAGGAAAAAAAGTGGATGGTACTATATGCTGCTCTTAATGTAGAGTGCAACTTCCATCTGGGATGTGGATTCTCAGCTCCCAGGCAGCTCTGAAGATCCCAGCTGTAATTTTCTGAGGCACAAACGTAAGCCAGGCAGTTTGTTATGGAGAGCTGTGATTCCTCTAGGAAGGGCAGTTCTGTTCCCTGAGCTTTTCTTGACTCCTGGCTGCCACTGCCAGGCTTTGACTTCATGCCCAGAACTGATGGTCCCCAAGCTTGGAGTTATCTGGATCAAACCGCCACATTTGAAGCTATCACTTTTCGTGGCACCTGCATCAGTCCATATAACTGCTTTTATGAGACACGGGGCATTATGAGAAACACATGGAACAAACAGAGCTGACACGTCAGAAGGACATGCATCACTGTATAATTATGCATGACTATACAGTTACATAAGTGCTTTTCTTGGGGAATCACCAGTGACGGCAGCAAGCGTTGCCTGTCGTGTTTGGGCTAGTTAAAGCCTGATTCATCATACTTTAAATACTTTGTTTCCTGCTTGTTCTACAGTAAATGAATTACTGCCTGCAATTTCAATTGGAATTAATGAAGATGAGAGATTGATCCAGTGATAAAACCGGGTCATCTGAAGAAGCAGAATGATTTACCCCGCACGTCAAAGCTCATGACGTTACTAGCACATCACTAGTTTGATTGCAGGCCTTCCTCCTCCCGACAGATGTCTTTCTATCAGCTAAGCATAGGAGCCATGCTTTGGCTCTTCTGTTCCTCCTCCGTCAGAGGTCTTCCCATCCTTCTATCTATGCCAGCCACCTTGGACTCGTCTTTGCAGTTACGTATTTCTTCTTGAACTGTCCCACCATCCGATACACATCAAGGTGGTCAAACCTTGGGCACAGTAAGCAGCACGGCCGTGTTAGGGAGTAGGGATCTCAGTTTATCCATTCAAGTGGAAATTCCAGAGGAGATGCCCACACTGATCTTTTTTTTAAAGCACAGTGTGATCCCCACAGGAAAGGGGATCAGTTCAAGCTATTTATTATTAGTGCTATTATTACCAGTGTGGTAGTGGCTGTTACCGTGATACCTTCTTGCAGTGTTTACACAAGAGGCAAATAGATAGTGGAAGAAGGGAAGGAAAGCTAGGAAGGTTTGCTTCAAGCAAAAAGTAGCTGAATTTGACATTTGACCTGAGTACAGGCATCTTAAACCAAAATCAGATTCTTGGCTTCCTTGTAAATCTTTCTGGGCATTCTCGAGTTGATGATGCAAGTACTTTCTGCACAGGAAAAACAGGCAGCCTGGACGGTAGGTGGATGACAGATCTATCATTAATGACCAATTTATGAAGAGATTAATTTATGGAGAGTTTAGATGAGCAAACATTCAACATGTTGGTGCATATTACTAGTGAAAGTGCCAAATGTTCACATGGTTTCTGTGATGGGATGATCTGGGGAAACCAGGCTTTGTGGCTGAGCTTAGTTGGCCGTGCTACTTTTTCCTGCGTACATCACGTTAGAGTCATTTGTTTAAATATCCTTCCCAGCTTTACCTAACTCTGACCTTACAGGTGAAGAGTTTGGTCCTGCCCTAGGAATTGCAAAGAGGTCGATGTTTGGTGATGGAGCCAGATAATACCTTCCTCTACAGCGAGTCGGGATGTCAACAGCAACAACTTGGACAGGAATTGACAGGAAATTTAGGCTTAGTCCTTAACTCGTCACTTTTGGCAGAGACATGAAGGAACAAACCACAAAGAGACAGAGGGAGAAACCTGGATTCTCTCCCACAGAGAAAGTTTACTTGAATTGCTTGGTCATGGACTAGCTCATTTCATTCACTGAAAGCATTAAGGGTAGTCTCAAGAGAGACTGAAGTATCCATCCTATTGACATTAGGGACCCTGAGAAGCAGCAATCACATGATCATTCCCTGCAATATACTTCAGGAGAGTATAATTAATTGCTGTAAGGACCCAGTGTGGCTTCACTGAATTCAAATAGTCCCGCAAATATTACTGAACTTCTCTGGTGAGTTTTGTAACCGGGATTTGACTATAAATTAAAACCAGGCGTAGATGGTGAGTATTCAAAATGTCAGTTAATTTTACCCTGAAACAATTTCTTATATGGTAGAGTTTAACTTTTCCTTAGTTCAAAGAATGGATTCTTTAATTTTTTTTTTATATATAGAGATATATTTTTTCTTTTTTGTTGTTCATGTCTTCCAGATGTGCAGGGTTGCAAATCAATACCCAGTAAATTACAATAACTTTTCATTTAGACACTTTATGAGCAGGGCAAAGAGTATGTATATAAATGGGAGAAAACTGATAGACTGCTAAAAATGAGTGTGCCTGCCTTTCCTTAGAAAGGTTTATGGATTATTGGCCTGTGGATATTACATTTGTTTGTGGAGTTTTCTTCCCTTCTCCTCCTCAGCCTGTTTTTGCAGTTGGCATTTGGAGAAGTACTGAACTAAATCCAAGCTAATGTCTATGTCACGTCACTCTGCTGAATGAATGGAGGGGCAAGAGGCTTATGTGACCAGTCCTGGCAGATTCTGGCTACCATTTGTGCCTGCAACAGGGAGCAGTGGAGGGAGCTCAGGGTCTTATGAGAGCACAGTCTAAATTAAGACAGGCTCTGGCACACGCAGTGGCAGGGAAATGCAATTTGATAGAGAATTTGGGCCTCCACGGTGAGCGAATGCCACCTACACCACTCCCTGGAGGATCCTGTTTCTTGGATATGTTATGGCAACATGTGGCAGCCTGGATATTAGTTGGACTTTTCAGTTTGCTTTGTCATTTTGATCAGTAGCTTTCACTCTGTAACAAAAACATACCAATATGTGGTAATATAATCACATTAATACGAATTTCAGTGACTGGAAAGAAGTGGGCAGCATTCTGGTGCACACCCTTGCCATTTGCAGGCTTGACTGCAGTGAGCAGCTCCTGCCCTGAATGATGAATTTCCATCATTACAAAGAAAGGATTCTCAGCAGATTCACAAGTGTTAAGTGCAGCGATGACACATAGCATTTTTCCATTGGATTAAACATACGCAGATTGTCAGGACTCCTCATTTGCTGGCCGAGTTCAAAGGTAAATAAGCCAAGAAAGCAAATTCAGACAGATTTTTATTTTTCTTTTTTCGATGATGCTACCCAATGAACATTTCTTGCCTTGTGAAATGTTCTGTGATGGGCTGGGTATTTTCCCTCAATGGACCCTGCTGAACAGACACGTGTTGGAAGGCTTATTTATAGCTCGCACGTACATAAGATGCTGTTCCCCTATTGCCAGCGGTCTGCCGCTCTCATTTGACCTCATCCCTAGAAGGCTGAAACTTTATTAGGGTAATGAATCTTTGTTTCTCCTTCCCTGCACCTGGGGGATTTACACGTGTGAATGCCCAGACGCCGTCTCCTCGCTCGGCAGTATATAATCTAGGATACACGCAAATTGATTTCACATGGGAATTAGAGGGGATGGAAGAGATTTGTCACAAGACATTTGTGACCCTTGTTACATCAGCCTTTGAGAACACAGTATATCAGCCAAGATAAAGACTTGCCCCATGAAATAGGTCGTTAGCACTGATAAACAAGGCTTCAATAGGAGGTGAGGGTCAGGCTAGTAGCCTGAAACACTGAAGCCGTTTGGGATGTTGAATTAATGGATTTATCCACAAACAGCTTTGGGGTGGAGAAGGGCAGGGCAGCTTTCTCACCTAGCAAACACCATGCCCCATCTGATGCCAACCGTTGTGGGAGAACTTTGACCTTCTTTGAATCCTCTTTTAGCTCTCAAATTGTCACTTAATTTCTGTTAAATTGGTCAGTACAGATTTCAGCCAGTCTCGCGTTCTTCTCTGATTGATTCCCAATAGCACCAGCCTTCAGTTTTGTAACGGTTTATTGATTTAATGGCTCTGCTATATCTGATCTGATGCCACGTGGCAGTGATCACAAAACGTGTTTTCTGTGGAAACTCTGCTCTCTGAAGGGCAGCAAACTCCTTTGCTTTTACACTGCTTTATAAATGTGGGGTACTTAAAAAGACACGAATATTTCCACCCCATTTTTAGAGCTCACATTAAATGCTTTTCATCAGCAGCTCCAACTGGAATCCTGTTTCTTCATTGGTTGTTCTTGTTCCTCTTTTTTCTCCTGGGATGAACAGTTCAGTGCAGCGTGCTCCTGGGAAAAATAGGAAATGAGAATTACTGGAAAAACTAGGAAAGGAGGGATACTGGGATTCCTCTCCCCTACCTTGAGCCGGTATGCTGCTCCAGCTGATCATCCCAGCTCCAGCTGAGCTAACGGACAGAGAGACACCTCCTGGAGGCCATTCACCCCACCCTGAGAGAGCTGGCCGGGAGAGCTGTGAGGAATCACACCCAGCAAGTGTCCGTCTCCGGAGCCCAGGCTGGTGCTGTAGCCACGCTGAGAGCTGGAGATGCACAAGATGGACTGTGCCTGAGCAGCACAGCTGCTGGGCTCAGGAAGAGGAAAAAGCCGCAAGAGCGAGAGGCGCAGATCGAAGGTAACGGATACAGAGGATGAACAGAGGCCAAGCAGGAGGTTTTGCCCTGGGGGTTGGCTAGTATGTCAGTAATAAAAAAGTCCACAGATCTTCTCCTAACATCTTCCCTCAGTAGTTTATTTTAAAGATACTAATTGTATTTTATTGCAATATATTTTCAATGTAATATGGGGTGTAAATAAATGTAAATTTGTAAAGTTTTAATATATATTTTTATTTTCTTTAAGCTAATTGTTTCATTTGAAACCCTTCTTTCATTTTTTTTCCAGAAAACCTCCTTTTTTTTTTTTTTGTATTTTCAACAGCAAATAAGGTGAATCACAACTTGATCAAGAAAAACCCCAGAAACCTTTCTAGAAAAGGTAACAAATCTGTACGACTCCCTTTGCTTCTCAAAAGTTTTCAGCAAACCAGAGGCCAACCACCCCCACCTGTAGCACCCTTCATGCATTATTAACTCTCATCCCTTTCAGAACACATCCCTGTATGCATTTACTGTATGCAAATACAGAATCTGATTTTTATTTACTCCACGTAGTACCACAGAGTGAAAGAGCTTTTAAAGCACATGTGTATTAAGTATAGTTTCTGAGAAAATTATTCAGTTTATGTTTAAAAGTCTGGACCAAAACTAGAACTTTTTAGAGTCTAAATTATCTGTCACAATCATTATTTGCTCTGTGACCTCAGAGTTTATTTACTTGTGTAACAAGATTAAAGCCACCCATAAATTACTCTTTGCAGTGGTTATGCTTCTTGTGACTTCTAAAGCTTTATACTTGTTTTATGTTTTGCTTTTAACTCATGTTCCAGAAGTCACGTGCCTCAGGAAGAATCTGTTATCTTTCTGGTTTGCTTTGTTTGTTTTTTAAAAGCAAACTTCCAACTTTCATGGTTAGATAGAAACTTGGAAAGACTCAAAACCACGAAGGCAAATGTTTTCCTAATATATTACTCTCATAACTTCTAGGTTAATCCCCTGACGTGAGGTTTGTTAGTGCATGGGAGGCTCCACACTATGCTGTAATTTACGGAACTGCTGCATGAGTAAGCAAAGAAACAATCAGTCAGGATTTGCTGTAGAGGTGGTAGGTTCCTTTCCGTGAAGGCTGCGAAGCTGTTTTAATGAGGAAGAGGGAAAGGGGGATGCAGAAGTCAAGAAACAGAACTGATGAAGAGAATTTGGGTTGGAACAAGGTGCCTTATTTTCTGTTTACAGTTGCTTTAGCAGTTGGTAAACTTAATGCAGGGCTCACCCTAGGCATGGAGAAGGATGCTCAGGGCTTGTTGGTGGGTGATGTACTCACTGGTACAAGCATGAGATCGTCCTGTGCATGTTCCTGGCTCGCTCCAAGAGAGGTACTGCTACAGCAGCGAGCATCCCATTGCTCACCGAAGAGACGTTTAAATCTTCTGGTCACATCTGAAGCATCAGGAGCTGGTTTGTTATTGGAAAGAAGAAAATGAAACCAGTAACACTCAAGCTGTAAATGAAAAGCCCACTGTAGATGTAGATTTCATAAGCAAGGTTATTAAGAGTATTAGTATGCATAATAGAAGTAATTAAAAACGAGCAAACAGGAAGAATGCCAGGTGAGAACACGCAGGTCAGAGGAGAATTCTCCACTGAATCACACGAGAGCAAATGAATTTCTGGTAAATAAATCCACTGTCATTTCCACGGGTGAAGTTACAGTCACGCTGTTTATAAGTAGCTTAACCATAAGCACGGGACACCAAAACAAGAGCATACCATTTACAATGAGAACACAAAAATGAAATGGAAAACAAAAGCAACTTGTCTCTCTGTTCTCAGCAGTGCCCTATCCTCTCTGAGGATGCTGATAAACCATCACTGAAGCCCTTGGAGGGCTGGGACCAGTCTGATTTTTTTTTCTGAGTGATGTCATAACTGGTCTGTTGCTTGAGGATATTTGTCTGTGAAGCCTTCACTGATACTGTTCATAGTTTTTGAACTGTTTACAGTTATAGTTTCTCATACTATTTCATTGACAAGCTTCTTTCCTTTTGAATATGCATTGTGGTCCCTGTGTTCTCTACATCAGTTCCTTATTTGTGAGCGTTCTGTGGATAATTCAGAAAATAACT
The DNA here is from genome assembly GCA_024611175.1 of Megaceryle torquata. Lineage (NCBI taxonomy): Eukaryota > Metazoa > Chordata > Aves > Coraciiformes > Cerylidae > Megaceryle > Megaceryle torquata. Next base: position 41,912 of record JANIJG010019923.1, on the reverse strand, counting down.
TCTCATTTCATGTGATGTCTAGAAATTCTTTATTCCTAGTGTTTTATAGTTAAGCTGTAAAATGCATCATTGTACTTGCTCCTGACCGGAAAAGGAAAAGCTTTTCAAACCAGGTATAGCTAACAACAATGTCCTTTTGATTAGAATAGGTAAAGGGTTTAGAAGGCTTTCCAAGAAGTACTTTAATACTTGAAAGCTATCTGACTAGTCAAATAGAAGATGACTCATAGATCCCACCAGGTAAAAAAATATCCATCTTGTGTGCCCAAATGCCAGCCAATCTTTTAATCCTCTTCAGATTAGTTTACTCACGTGCAATTGATATTTCAAGGTGCTTTGGTACCTGCCAAAGCAATTAAGTTAGTAACCAAGCTGGGCTCTATAGAGCTGCTGCATTCCATCAGGTGCCATGAGGAGCCTTGACTGGTCTGCAGTGACTGGGGGAATTAAGGCCAGGTGAAATGTCAAGCTCCTTGACTCATATGCTACAGTACACAGGTCTGCAGTGTGCCTGCTCAAGTCTTGATATGGGAATAAATCTGACATGCCACTCTTGCTAGGTCAGAGAGAGTCTGCAGCGTGTTGATACAGAGCGTGCCGTGATGTCGTAGGTATCACGGAAGCTGAAAATGTGATCGGGTTGCAAAGGGAAACACTGAAAAGTTAAGAAATGCTGGAATTAAGGATGCTTACTCAACTGTCATTTGTCTCCCAGTGGCAAATGATTTACAATACAATCTGTAGCCGTGTGATCACTCACTGGTGTCTCCCCCTCCTTTGGTGCCCAGGATGAGCAGTTTGTTTACTCTGTATTGAGTGTGTCCAGCCCATGTTAACTGTACACTCCTCAAACCCTGTTTTCAAAACAGAGCTATTTATTCTTACATGATTTTTTTTCCTATAATCTTATCACTGGAGTAGCTCAGAAAAAGAGAAGCTGTGAAGGGAGTCTCAGGCATTTCCCATCAGGGTGGGGGTTTCACCTGCACAGGAAGCTGGGGAAAACAAACCAAGGGCAACTCCCTTAGACACTCTTGCAGTGAAGCTCACCTGGCTCACCAGAAAAATTCCAAGTCTCCTCTACAGACACTTCACCGGCAATTCCTTGCTCCTGTGTAAAAGCTCCTCTCCCTCCTTCCTGCAGCTAATCCTCCCTTTATCCTATAAATCAAGCCCTAAACTCCCCACAGCTCTCCATTCAAGTCGGGCGACTTCTTCACGGCTGCATTCACAGGTCTCATTAAGGACCTAAAATCACCATTTCCCCTTTTTTCTGGCATCTATCCCTCACTGGCCTGCAGCACTTCCCACCTGCAATTGCAGGTAAAGTCATGGCCACCTTGGGCTGGAGCACGTCAGGAAGCTGGCTGTGATGCACCAGCATCTTGACCGGGTACGTGCTGATTCATTTTTCTCCCAGAGGACATAGTTTATCAGATTTCCCCAATCTTCCTCCGAAATTGCCAAAAGCAGATCATTGAAAATAAGTATCACTGGCATTACAGACATCTGAGCATAGAGAAATTAGGCTTCCTCAAAGACAAAGTCATCAATGTCTTACTTTAACACGGGCAAAATGATGTCTTTTCCTCCAGCCTCACTGCTGGACACATCTGCACTGATCTGCCTGAAATTTTCCACAATAATGCAACAGGAGACGGAGATTTGGAATGAAAAATTTCAGTTCAACTTTGACAAAATCGAGCAACAGAAAACAAGGATCCTAATGGGACATGCTGGAGACCTTAATAACAGGTGCTGTCAGCATCTCTGCTTATAATAAGCTGTGGACATTGATGCTGTTCTTTTTTAAATCACCTTCACATTTAAATTTATACAGGACTCATTGGTCAGGCCCTGTGTGCAGGGCAGATGAAGCAAGTAGCCTTGCTAAGTCATTGGCAGTCCTGCAGGAGTATTTAAAACAAAGTTCTCTTTGCTTTTAAGAGGAGGAGGGGGTTTGTCTCCTTCACAGCAGCAGATGTGGGGTACGTAGGTCTGTTCTCCTGCCTGTCCACTGTAGTGCCTTGCTCAGAGCAGCCAGCCCCTGGTGCTGCCCCACATGTGAGGCATGCCTGTGCTCCATACTTGTGCCTTCAGAGACCAGTCCCCACACGGTATATAGGCTTACTCTGTGGGCTTGGGCTTTCTCAGGGTGCTAGTCAGGAAGGCACTGGTTAGGAAGCCCCAGTACCCCAACTGGAGTGACCGATGGGCATTTTCAGTTGACTACCTGGGCAAACCCAGGGCAAACCCAGGCTTCTCTTCAGGGATTAGAAGAGGGTTATAAACTGTTAGGAAGTGACCTCAGCTGTCGAGTATATTGTGTTCTTTCATTCTATTCACTTACAGCATTTACAACATCTCCCCATTATCGTTTAGACTTTTACAACCCTTAATGACCCTTTTATCAGAGCAGCAATAACCAATAAATCCCCTTTGGCATTTATTGCCCTGTCTCTAATACATAAAAGCCTCAATTTATAACATCTCATGAATGCTGAAGATTATTTTCAAACTGCTAGTACTGTAAAACTTCTTCAAATCTTGCTACAAAAAAATAAGCAGTCTGATAAAGGCCCCGTTCCCGTGCTTTACTCAGCATCAGTCCTAAATGCAATTCACCCATGACCTGCAATAACTCTGTGGACTGGATGCTGTATGGCAGAGAGAAACCAGAAGGCCAAAATGCCTTCCCCGTGGGGAGGAGTTCCATCCCATGCCCGTCACCTGCCAGGATCGGTTTTGTCCTTAGCTGCCTGGAGGGGTTTCAGGCCCCGGCACATGCAGCAGAGCTCTGGAGACCGGGAACGCAGCTTTTGTTACCAGCAGCTATCACAGACAGTACAGGTGGGGTTTGTACGCCTGATGTGGTCCATAGCTAAAATCAGTTGCCAGGGCTTTCTCCACAAAGAGTGGAGAGGAACAGGCGATGCCAGGAGAGGCCTCATCCCACCCCATGTGAGGTGCCCAAGAGGGACACCTCTGAGGCGCGTGGTCCCAGCTGCCCTCCTCCCTTCGACACGGGCAGAACCACGTCCCTGGCTGACAACAGTCATCTAACTTGCAAACAGATAAAATTAGATGTCACGAATCTCTAGGTCTTCATTTGCAGTGATCACAACATAATTTTGAAGTTCTCTCTCTGTTATCACAGGCAGGGACCAGACTCCAAAGGTACCTTGTTTCCTCATCCTTGTAATTTTTGCCCAACACCCAGTAATGCCCTGTACTCCCCGTAGGACACCGAATGAATTAGCATTAGCATCTCTGGAAGCGTGCCTTGTCTTGATTTATCTGCAGGTGTAACACCTGCAGCCATGGAACTCTGCAGAAAGGAGCATGAGCTCTTCTCCCCCCCTTGCTGAAACTCTCCCCTGCGCTTCCAAACCTCAGCAATCAGAATACAGCAAATTAGTCCTTAGGAATTGTTTCAAACTGAGCTGTTAATGAAGGCATCCCAAGGATACTATGTGTTCCTGGCATTGGTTTCAGATTAGCTAACTCTATTTCTAGATGCCAGACTTGGGCTTGATTCAAAGCCCAGCGCTGGGAAGAGTTGACATCAGCAGATTTTGGACAGGTCTGTAGATATTTCTGTGTGGTGAATGCAGTGCTGTGTGGAAGCATCCAGGCGAGGTCTAAGTGAGCTACTGCCAGGGCTGGAGGTCAGTATTGCTGCACTATTGAGACACCATATCCCAGATAATTAACCTTGATGAGAAACTACCTATTTTGACCTGGGTATTGCCAGGTCCTGTCACTACCCACTCTCTCACTTTTTTTCCTGGCTCCTGCTGACCCTCTTCTCTGCAGAACTATAAACCCAACAGGTCCCTAAAGAACTTTTCATTAATATAATTTATTAGTTAAATCATTCCTCTGACCTATTTCCCGTTCAACTAGCATGTCTCCCCATCCACTCAGTATAATTGGTACAGCACCTGAACTCTGCTGCCGGGGTTTAAATGGCCTGACATATATCACTGAGTCACAGGATATTAAGAGAAGGGTGAGAGGATTATTGGCTCGCTGCCACTGGAATCAGATTGGATTTCTTGTCCAACCACTGAAACATGCAGTTGTATAAAGGGGGTTTAGTCCTTACTCAAAGCTTGGCTGCTTGAAAATGACAAGGGGGGTTTCACTAAGGACTTGGGGCTTGGTCCATGTAAGGAAGCCCTCCCCGTGTACGTTGTCCTGCTGATTTTTGGAAGGGAGCAGTCTGAATGAGGGTCTGAGGGATGGGACCGGTCAGGAGAGCTGTGCTGACCTGATCTCTCTGGAGCTGGAGTTGCATCAATGCTCTTCTACTGCCTGGCCATGCCAACCTGTTGTGAGAGCTGGTACGGGCAGCCTGACTTTGCCTGCCAGCCCACACGTGCCCCAGGTGCTCTCAGCTCTTTGGTTTCTTCTTTCACATCATGGTTCTCTCCACACTGATCCTCTTGTTTCTAAGTTTAAGGAAGTATTAAACACCAGGCTGTTGGGTTTCACTGGCGATTTATTTTGTTTCATAGTCTTCTCCTCCTTTTGAACTTCAAAACATCAAAGGGTGCAAAGCACAGTCACCATCTTTGCCTCTTTGCCAGGAGACTTCCATTCTGCCTTTTTGTTCTTCTTCCCGGGGAAAAAAAAAAGTCTGCTGATGTCATCTGCCTTGTTCAGGATCTTTGCAATTGGCTCCAGTCTTTTTTGGGCTCCTCCTTCCCTCCCCTCATCTTCCCTCATCTCCCACCCCATGCCGAGGGGTAACCAGGGAAACTGGGAACCATGGCAACCCAAAGCAGCATAATTTGTCTCAGAGATAAAAAATATAAGCATGCAAAATCCCTTTAATGTTTATAGAAGGCAACTCAGTCCAAATCTTCCCTTTTCCTTCCTCTTTGAAGCAAGGAAGCTCTGGGCCTGCCTTCTCTCCTCTGGGGCTGCCAGTGCAATGAGCCCTGGGCAGCGCTCACCTCCCACCATTCACTGTGCCCCCTCAAAGCTGATGTGGCAGCAGGGCCTCAATTTCCATCAGCGTGGTGGTCCTGTCTCACTAAGAGCTGGGACAACTCCCTCTGCAGCATCCCACTCCCTGCTAGTATCTCTGGGGCTTTGTTGCCCCATCACTAGGTGCTCCTGAGTTTTGAATACATTACTCAACAGGACACAGGGAAGTGCTTTTGTCACCAACCAGAGTGACCGAGAGCTCAGGCACAGAAGACTTAGAGTCTGGTTTTCCAAGGATGAGCCAATTGGGTGCTTCTCTATATAGCCCTGGATTATTTTTTCTTGTTCCAAAATGAGTCTGTGATGGAGGAAAGAGAAGTGGGTCTTCCTAGTCCCACTAAGTCACTCACCCTCAGGTTCTAAACTCTCTGGATGAGGGACAAGGCTTTCTCCCTGCTGGGCAAGGTCAAGGACACACAGGTCCAGCAGGCAGAATATGTGTATTTATTACTATTTGCTATAAACCGATGGCAGTGTCATAGTGCTGCTATAGTCCCTGCCCCTCCAAAAAGTGGGCAGCTCTCTCCCCTGCCATGACACTTTCCCTTTTCCCTCCAAATGGGGGGCAGGGCGATGCTGCCCCCCACAACTGCTCAGTCCCCATCAGCAGGGTTGTGCACAGGGAGAGGAGGCGAGGGCTCTGCCACCCTGCCGGGGCAGCATCACCCTGGGGCAAAGCTCTCAGGGCTCAGCCCCTGCTCCTTGTCCCCTCGCCCTGCAGCCAGGCCAGTATCCTCAGGGGACAATAATAAGATCCCAGCCTTTGAAAACTTCACAGCCACTCCTTCTCCAAAGGGACACTGCAAATGCTGTTCTTGGTGAGGTAGAGGAGGTTTCTGGTATCAGCTGCAGAAGTAGCAGGCAGCACTGCCCAGCACTGCTTGGAGGCCAAGTCAGCAAAGGAATAACTGTCAGGTTTTGCTGCTCTGAAGTAGTGCAGGAGACAAACTGCTTGACTTCCAGCTTATTTCCAAAATAAACCACTGACTGTAAGTTCCCTTCTTTAGGAGAAGAATGATGACAGGAGTAATAAATTGTACGTATTTATTTTTGAGTTTGCAGATGTGTGACTGTGGAGCAATGGTTGGGAAGAAAACAAACAAACCCTGGCAAGCAGCTATTTTTATAGGATAGTTTTGTTTTGAAATTTCTATAAGTTGGCAGCAGAGTCATCGCGAGACCTTTTATCCAGATAAGACCATGCCAAAATCTTCAGGAAACATCTTGTGCGTTTAATTTTTTATTTAGAAAAATGGAGGGAGGGGAATGAAGGCTCCGGGGAACATTTGCAGACGTATGCTGTCTGCTCTGTAAAGCACCAAACAGTTTCTATTCTGTGGAAGTAAATGAGACTCTTTCCAAACCTGCCGCTCGCTAAATTCAAATGTGGGGTAGCTCCAAGTCAGACCTTGCACTGGGTTTACTTGCAGGCTGGGGAGGGAGCTGTCACCAGGCAGAGTAAGGAAACCTCCTGAATTGTAAGGACCAGTTTGAGATATCTCACCAATAAGCTCAATGAGCCTGTTGAGGGAAGGTTGGCGCTCTGGTGTCTCCAAGCACAGTCACTTCAAAAAGAAGTCAAAACTCTTTCAGTCATGTTTTCCCTGCCTCCTGCCTCCCTGCCAGCACCCAAGCAAGGTCTGTTCATGAGAAGCACTGAGCCAAGAGGATGTCTACTCCCTCTATGACCGCAGCTCCGGGCCCAGTCCTCTGGGAAGTGACTCCTTTATTAATGTTTGCTGTTTGTGTTTAATGTCTAGGAAATGTCTGGATTTTCTTAGACATTGTGCTATGTCTTGAATGTGTTGCTGTGTGCATGCAAGCATGTGTCAAGCTCTAAAATCTGCACTGGGAAGGGAAACATTTTAGAATTAAATGTTGTCTCATACAGAAAAGTATTTTATGCTAAAAAAAAAAAAAAAAAAATCTAGAGCCCTCAGTGCTGCCTCATATAGTTTCTGCTTAGCAAGACATGTCAAAATTCTGTTTATTAGATTTGTTCTGTGGAAATCTGTCATTAGTTTGCCTGCAGTGCAGAGGAAAGGGTTAGATTTTTAGGTTAGATTTCTGTGAGAGCAGAAATCTAAGATGGGAGTTTCATAACAGACTTTGTGATGTGAACATTAGATAGGAACAGCTCAAAGCTAAACTATTTAAGCCTCTCCAGTTTCTGTGTTAGATTGACTTTAGCATGTTTGTATCCAAAGGGGCAGCTGCTTCCTGAAGAGCCTTTCTTAAAGCTTATAAAGATTAACTGTTTTCATGTTGAGATCATTGTGATCATCTGAACCTGTTTGTCTGATCTTTATTTGTTGTCTCAGTTTCTTTGTAAGGTTAATAACTTAGCTTTAGGAGCATCTTTTCATTGATTTTACTCCCTTTGTTTAAATTTGTTTAAATTCCATTTCTTTTAGCAAGCCAGAGGGGAGGGGGCAGAAGTGGATGCCAGTTCACCATCTGAAAGCTTGACCACCTTCTCCAGATGTGCCCACAGATCCCTCTCCAAAGGTTCATAGAGAATTCCACAATTCTCACTCAGGGGTACAGTTGCAAGTAGCCCATCAATGCTCCCAGTGGAATCTGTTTCAAGTTCAAGCACTGGGGGAAATTTTTGCCATGGTTTGAGAGCAGTGCACAGTAAGTCTTCTGAGTATTTCAGACTTTGTTTGCAGAGGTCACACCTGGGCCTGAGCGGCAGGTTGGTCTCCCCTGAAGAGGTGTCAAAGGACCCCACATGCTCATCGAAAAGCATGTGCCTTATTTACATTCAGTGCATGGCTGCACCACGAGGTTCAAATTAAAACCCCGAGGCATCAGTCACTAATTGCTTCTCTGCTCGTTGCACACCCATGGATCCCACTCTAGGCAGATGAAAGGCAGATGCCAAGCACTTTGTAGAATGAAGGAGAGAGAACAGAGAGAACAAAAGTTGGGGCAAGGCAGGAAGAAGGAACATAATTTATAGCCAAGTCCAGGTTGGGCGGGGGTCAGGAGCCCTAAGGGAGGAAAAAGACTGAAATGATCAGCAATCACTAACAACCACCATAACCCTGTCCAGGGCCATAGAGAGCAGATGAATAAAAAGAGGAGAACAAGACAGAGAGCTTTAGGAGATGCCCATGTGCTCCACTGAGGAGCCAAAGAGGGTCCCACTCAAGCTTGGTGCTAAGGAGTCTTGCAGTACAGCTCTCTTCTAGACAAGATTCACATGGAAGGCACTGGGGTAGCTCTTGTCCTGACTCTTTATCCTTGGGACAAGAGGACTCCTTCAGCAATCTGACTTCCAGCCTTCAGGACAGATCTTCAGATGAAGCTTCATAGCTGTATCAGAATGACACGAAGACATCATTTCATTTTGTGACACAGGACCCACTTGCCTCTGATGGACTCGTGTTTTACCATAATACACATCCTCTTAAGTCCCTCTTGCTTACCTCTGTTTTTTTCAGGATGTTTGAACTGCTTCTTTCGAGGCTTCATTTCCCTTATGAGGCTCCTAATTCCATTATAAAATATATCTGATTATTCCTTAGGCTGCTGATACTACTGCCTGAGGACCCCTGGTGCAGTGGCACCTCTCATGGACCCACCAGCAATCCTAGAGTGTCTATGCTGTGGTCACCTAGCTGTAATGAAGCCAGGAGAGAACTGATGTCCTTCAGGACATTATCCCAGTGGGGAAGTCAGGCCATTCTCAGGCTGGGAGGTGCCTGGTGGGACATGCCCCATGGTCACTGGCCTTGCCCCACACTCACCTGCTGGTGTCACACACACACCATCAGCAAAGTGCCTACTGTTAGTAGTGCCTAATCCCAAATAACCCTAATCCCAAATAATGTCCTGCAGTCTTTACCTTCTAACCTAAATCCAGTGTCTCAGCCTTGTGCTGCCTCCAGTCCTCACTTGGGATGGTGTCACGTACAACCGCCAAGACTTCTCTCCGAAGGTCTCTCTTGCCTTCAGACAGGTACAAGGGGTAAGTCTGTTCTCCAGGAGGGTGACAGGCTCTGCTGGAGTGAGCTGCAGGGAGGTATCATCCCATAAATGAAGGAAGATGACAGCTCTGGTCTGGAAATGAGACTTAGATCTACTCTGTCTGTTCAATGTCCAGGTTAGTCTTGCTGCTTGTTGGAAATCCAGCAGCTCCAGGTTTTAGTTTTTCGGTGCAGTGTTCCCACCTGCTTTGTGAAGTTCCAGTAGCCTGTCTGAGAAAGGCATCCCAAAATGCCAAAATGTCATCCCAGTGCTTACAAGGAGGTTTGCTGGTGGCCAGGGTGCTCATTCCACAGCGCTTGCTCTCAGAAGCAAGCAGACCTCCCTCCTCTAATTAGCAGCCCCCAGCATTTTACACCAGGCATAGAGCGGATGTCAGTTCATTCCTGCTGGTCTTCATTTTTTTTGCCTGGAGACAAATGCCCTCAAGTTTCCTTTCATGTTTGAATGCTGACAATCCTCAGCAGCACCTGTCTGAGGCAGTTCCCCTTTCCTGCCGCTCTGGCAGTTGCGGTGCCGGTACAAAGTGCACATGAAAAGCCCAGCCCGAGAGTATGTGCTGCTGCTAGTGCACGTTTGGAAACTGAATTCATTGCAAAGCTGAGAGACTCCTGCAGAAAGATACCCACTTTCATTTTTGCTTCCCACTGCTGCTTTTGGAGGCAGAGACATTCATCTGAGTTGAATCAGCTGCAGGAGGCGTAGCTGGAAGGCTGCAGCCTTTCCTGCTTACCAACTCACAAACACACGCACGGGCTTTCATGTCACAGGCTCTGCCTGGGCTGGAAAAAGCTGGAGCTGGCTGGGCACAGGTGAAATTTCGACTTCACCTGATGATAAGAAACATGAGTTGTGCTTCATGCTTTGTGGCTTCTAAAAACTAAGGGAAATCTCTTTTTGCTCAGTGTCAATGGAGGTGGAAGATCCCTGATTAAAAATTGCTGGAAGGGTATTGTAGGTGTTCGATCCTGGACTTTACCACCCTGGAAATGCAAACTCTGCCTTTAACCTTTTTTCCTTACTTTCTTCACCTTTCCAGACATATTAGAAAGCCCCCATTTTTCCACTCCTTCTACAGCTGAAGGGACACAGGAATTCCTATGGATATATCCAGGACATATGGATATATATCCAGGACAATTTTTAAATAGGCAGCTGTATCTCGTAGATCATTTTCTTTGCTATGTTGCAAATGTTCCATTTTGTAGTGTAGTGTGCATTGCAGTTACATATTGCATAGAGTCTGGGATAGGACCCTACTTTGTCAGAGATGTCAAAATATGATCACACTGGACAAGATTTACTTCTCCCAGTTCCTCGTCAGGGCTGGGTTTTTTTTTGTGAAAGCCGTGGCTTTGCACATTATTCCCCATGACAAGGACCTAGAGCCAGAAGGAGTTGTCACGATGACTGCTCAAGTTCTATCTCAGTCATTATTTATAATGGAGTTGAAAGAGAAGAACTTATTTGTCTGTAGCCCCCCCTATTCCTTATCACCTGCTTGGCTCTATTGCTGAATTAAGCACATGGATCCAAACCACCCTGCAGCCAGCTGTGGAGGAATGTGCAACAGTCCAAATCCAGATTCCAATCTGTTTGCAGATGATGTTTATGTAGTAAAATGCCAAACTCAACCCTTGTATTTAAACAACCCTTCCACTTGGACATCCAGACTCCTGGTCCGAACTGAAGCCGAGTGCTGGAGCACTGGAGCAGCATTGCAGTGTTTCCAGAAGTTGGTCAAGGAAGCTTCCTCCAGAGCGTGGACCTGATAGGTGCCAGAAGATGCTGGGAACCACATCTGTTTGGCCAGCTTTTGGTGTGAACTCCTGCTTGGCAGGATGAATTAGGCTCTTAATGGCTACAGAAAGGCTCTGGAAAGAAAAGTTTATATTTACATAGTACATTTCATCCCAAAGGACCTTAAATCACACCACACAAACTTTACATAAACCACAGAGCTGAATGCAGCTGCGTCAGGCATGGAGGGTGGCAGCCAGCTGGCATACGTTAGCAGGACAAATATAAGAGAAGTCACTATTTTTGGCCAAGGACACCAGGGCAAACCCCTCTAATGCAAAGTGTCTTCAAAACTTCAAAGTGCAGCTTTACTCTAAATAGTGGTTGTGGATAAATAGATCTTTTGTAGTCAATTGACTCGTTCCCAGGCACATATGGGGAATTCACTCACTAAAATAAATTTTGGCTACATTTTGTGCCTGCTAAGGCTGCAGAACTTCCTCACCCAAGATAGCACATTTCTCTTCAACTCCATTCACAGGCTTGTAAGCCTTTCTCACACAGCCCTCACCGCTGAAGCTGGGAGACACAGGAGAAGCTGCTCTGGCTTTTGCAGCTAATTTTACCTGAACTGGCAAGTCTGGAAATGCACATTTGCAGTTTTCAGATGGGTGAATCTCTGAGTTGATTAGAAAGACAAATTTCTACCATGCCTGTCAAAGTAACAATGGACCTTTAAATATCAGCATGGAGCAGCCAGGACATTTGAAGGTCTTGCCCTAAAGCCCCTCACAGAATAGGCTGTGCAGCATCTCTTTGGGCTACACAAATGCTTCACAGCCCTGAAAGGCACAGCTCCTTACATCAGTGCCACTGAAGAAATGCATGCTATTTTTACAGACTCACACTTACTTTGGGGCAGGGGTTGTCTCTCCTTACAGAGCACATTGCATCTCAGAGGACCCTGAATAATTCTTCAGGGTAAGTTGCCCTGTGGCAGCCAGTGGCTCCCTGTGGGACTCCTTCCACCTCTCCCCGTTGTGTTGCAGCTGGATCCTTGTGTGTGAACCATCCTGTACTTTGGCATCCACCCTCCTGAGCCATCCCATTGTGCTGTCACGCCGTTGAAGTGCTACTAGAGCACTCCCTGGCATGGTTGTGGCTCCAGACTGCAGCCAGGCCCCAGTTTAGGGGATATGAACAATACAGGGACCATTCCCAAGAGGAAGGATGGACAAGGAGAACTTAGCTGGGCCACTTGCCCTTAGGGCCAAGGAAGAAGCCCCCAGCCATTTGATTTATTAACAGACCTGTGGCCTCTAAGAAGGGAGCACCCTTTTGACAGCACACTGCACATTGGATGGACAAGGAAGAAAGAAGTCAGCAAGGAGCCAGATGTCTTTCCAGGAGCCTTCCAAGCTGGGGCACAACTCTGCTGGACCTCAGTTTGACATAATTTGGGGCTGAAACCATCTTCCCTGTCTTCTACCCCTGACAGCAGCACTGGCACCAGTGCAACCACACAGTGACTGGGTGAGGGTGCTGGTTTGCCTGAAGACTGAGCATTTTTTTTTTCCCCATGGTGTTAGCTTTCAGCCAGCTCAGCTCCTTGTGCTGGCTCCCTGCCAACCTGGATCTCCAAGGCCAGTACAGCTATGGGTGGAGAGGAGGATGAACCCTGTGGCAGCCCCATTTTACATTGGATTATGCCAGTGAGGAACAACCTCACATTACAATTTCCCTCCCTACAAAGGTGGGATGCAAGACAGAGCCTGCCCAGCTCTTCATCCTCTTCCCCACCTCCCCTCTCCTGCCACCCCATCACTGTGCTCAATCCTCACACAGCCCACTTGCCTGCCAGCCAGCCCAACTTTGCCTGTGCAAAACCATCTCAAACTCGGATGAGCATTTGCTATTGTTGACAGGTTTGAAGTGGCATTTCTCTACCAGAACTGTAGGTGCTTCCAGCACAAACCATTCTGTAATTCTATGTAGCATGTCTGAGTAGGAGATAGTCTATTTGTGTGTTTGTAAGGCTTCGGTATGGTTAGATCTACCAGATTCATCACAAAGCAGTGTTAAAGGCCAGTGGGACTCAGAGCAAGGCTGCAAGGGAGATGCCCCAAGTGTATTGCACCTGGCTGCCTCCCCTGGGATCCCAGGTCATGGCTACCTCTTACTAGCTGAGCAGAACATCGACCAAGACCTTCACATGATCAAACTCACAGTGAGAAACCCACTTTTCTTGTCCTCTCATGACTTCTTTGTCCTGCAGAACAGTCTGGACTGCAGCCAGCATGGCCCCTATGGCAGAGGCGGCTGCTCCTTTACCAGGACACCTGTGGATCCTGCTCTGGGGTCTGAAATCACACTGGAGGAGAGGTGGGAAGGGTTCACTATTTTGTGAGTCTCTTCAAAGCAGGGTCTTATCCCTTACTTTCCAAGGGTGGCATCTGAGAGTGGGGGAGATAGTCCTTTCCTTTAACTCAGCTGCTGAAGGGAAGGGATAAAGTCTGCCTGCTGACTTTACAAGATCTTTGCCTGAAGCATCCTCAGAATAAAAAAAGGGAAAAACAAAGAAGGAAATGTTTGGTGACCTCATTTGAGCTCTGAGAAATGAGAAAATGTGCAGGGCAGGAGCATGATGCTCTGGCAGGAGCAGAGGCTGGGGAATGCAAGACAGCTCTCTACCTGATCAAAGAGCTGGTGCAAAAATGGTTCACGGAGGTGGACCCAGCTTTGATGTTGTGAGTAGATTACAAAGCCATGCCACAACAGTCCCCAGGATTCCTAGATAGGGAAAGCTGGTCACACATGCCGTAAGACTCTCCACAACGTGCCAAGAGCTCCCAGTTCTGTAAACCAAAATCTCCTTGTCCTTTAATTTATCCCCCTCGTCTTTGCTTTGTTTGCACAGCAGTCAAGTATTGCATTTTCCAGGGGAAAAAGAAATTCTGTCTAATATTTGTCTTAATTTTAAAGCTGAATTTTATTGTTATTTTATTTTTTTTGTAGTGCACCGGCAAAATCCACCATGTCCAATATCTAAAAATGATCATGACCTAGAAAAGGCCTTACAAAGCTTGTGGAGCAATGCCGTGGGCAGGGAGGGAAGCCCCACAGGCCAGCACTTAGGCACTCAAACTGGTTCTGCACAAGTTCCACAATTTTATACATTCATGTACGTACTCAGGCACTCAGAAGAAAAATCTCACCGAGCAATAACAGAGAGCTTCCCCCTCTTCTCCATCCCCTGCCTCCCAACGAAGGGCCCTGCAGGGAAATGCGCTGTGCCGCCATCGATGCTCCCCCTGAGCAGACTCTCATCCATGGTGGTGTGAAATATTAATAAAGGAGTGCAGAGTGCACTAACAAATGCTGACATATCTCCCACGGTTAATTGACATCCACCATTCTGGTTTAAAATTAATAAAGGCTTGCCAAGCATGCAGAACTCGCACCTCATAGCAAGGGAAATGTCCCACGCAGCTCAGCAGGTCACGTCACCGTATCAGTGATGCTATGGAGCACAAACCATGACAAATATTCCCAGTATTATGTCAGGCCTGTATCTAAGGTGTTACTCTCAGCATCAGTGTAAGACAGCTGTCTGACGCACGCTCTAGAAATTACCACTCTTAATGGGAGCGTGCCATGGGCTGCTAAGACAACCTAGAAGCATCTGAGCCTCTGCTCTCCAGCCAAGGCAAGTACCTCTTTCTTTCTGGTGCAGTGAGGGGGAAGCTGTAGCCGTGACCCAGTCCTGCTAAGCCCATGAAGCCTGGCTGATGTCTCCATACAGCCCGTGACGACGGGGAGCTGCGCTGCACTGCTGTGCTGTTGCTGCTCCTGCAGGCACTGCATGGACTTTTCTATGATCCAGATGTCCCACCAACATCTTACTCAGCCTTTCAGAGAGGGTGCAGACAGGACCTTCTGGAAACTACAGGAGAAACCCTGGCACTGTTAATTACACTCTGAAGTGGGATGGCAGTCCTTTTTTTACAGCAGTGGGGGCAGGTGGCAGGCTGGTGAGTCGCATGCACTGTAAAGACCAAGACTCGCATCAGCTTTTCACAAGGCTTGAAGTAGAACAGACAACCCCTGGATGAAGCTTTACCAGAAAGTTTCAGGGCTTGAGGTACCAACAGTGGCATAGCCTGAGATGGGCCTGGCCCAGGTAAGTAGGAGTGATCCTGCACTTGTATGATCTGCCCCACTGAGGCCAGGGCTGCTCCAGTTACAGGTACCTGATTGTATTTATTAACTTCAGGCCTTGGTTCAGGGTAACAACAGCGAGGGCTGAGCTGCCAGCCAAGCCAGTGAAATTAGGGACCCTCACAGGTGACATGGGGACTTTCACATGCTGCACCTTTCTGGATGCTGATGGCTGGCTGCTTTTGATTAGGCAGCCTGATGTACTAGCTCTCGGGTGGTCTGCACATGGAAACTCCCTCTTCTCACCCTGAAGCAAGTCCTGTGGGCTGGTGGTGGCCCTCAGCATATTCCTCTCCCACCCAGGACAGAAAGCACGTGATGAGGAGGGAAGACATTTGAAAGACAGTTCTTCCAGGAAGGCACCTTGCTCGGCTGTATTGAGTTCCACCTGCCCCTCCTCTGCCTCCTTGTTCTTCTGCACTGCTGTTGGCAAGAGGAAGCCGTAAAATTGGCAGCCAAAATTGCATGGGAGAGTTGTGCCTGGTTGGAAAGCTTGCAGCTGTCTGGCACTGACATGTCAAATATCCCCCCACTGATTGCCACCTATTCCCAGTTACCGTGGGGAGAACTGTTTTGTTTGTAGTGATTTGTTAGGAACTTGAACAATGACACCACCCTAAAGCTGAATCACAGGGGTTTGACCGTGTGAACATCTGGGTGGAAATCAGTGACTTCTGGCTAAGCTCTGTCACTGCCCCCCCCGCCCCACCGTGTGCCACAGGAACCATCCCACAGCCCAGCAGCTCCACTGGGTATCGTGAGGTCCCAGCTCACCTTATGGGCTGAAGTATCTTTCCTCCCTTTCTCCAAGCAGAAACAGTGACTCAGGAAGTAAAAGCTGTGTGTTCATTTGGAGACTGCTCTGGCATAGTAGTTTATATGAAGCAATTATACTGCAACACCACACTTCAAAGTAAACTCCTTTGTGTAGCCATCTCTGAAAAGAGAAAAGAGCTTCTCCCTAGATCTCGGCTGAGATTTGGACCCACGCTTCTGAGGGAGCTACCAGCTCTTTTCATTTCGGCCATGGAGCTACCTCCTTGAAAAAGGTACCAAGCTCCACTTTGATTTCCAGTTTCTAGTCTCTACACAGGCCTGAATCAAAGTAACTTAAATCACGGCTTTGATTCACCTTCCCAGAGCTGGCTTAAGGTGTAGTTTCATGGGCTTCCTGCTATTTGCTATCATCAGCTTGCTGGAGATTTACCCCTCCCCAGCAGAGCTGGATGTGTGTGTGTGCATCTCTGGACTTTGATGTTCTCAGCTTCCCAAGACAGCATTGAAACGCAAGCACACGTGATCAGGAGTAATGGTGAGAGCTGATGAATTAACAAACGCCTCGAAATGCCCTCATTCTGTTCTGCAGGATAACACACTTGGTATTCTGATTTATCAGGTTTTACACATAACCCGATCCAGTTGTTTACATCATCCTTGGTAATTACCTTCCCAGGATGTTTGGTTGTTTCTGGGGATGATGTAATCATTGCTTGTACTGCTTTGCCCGTGCAGTTTGCTGTATTGAAGGGCTTTGGAATATTTCCTCTGGTGATTTTATTTCTCTGGCTCTTTAGAAAAAGCCATAGCTATTTTCTCATCTAACAGTGCCCAGAACTTTTGTCTCAGGGAAGAATATGGGGACAGCTGACTTCCTGCTACTAAAGAAACCTCTCGCTGTACAACTGGAGTTGAGGCAGATTAATCCCATTTACACTTGCTACCGAAGAGGTTGAATCTTCAGCTGTGCTAATGCACTATTTAGTCTGAAATAGTGAGGGGACAAAGGTTTAAACCAACCTTTAGGCCCCCCCTTCAGCTATCTTATTTCTCAGATGTCATGGGGGCTTCCACTGTAGCCCGTGTGCAATGTTACATCAATTTGAGGATGCCACGTTAGCTTGGGATGTGTAAACTGGTGTGTCTCAAAGCTTGGTGTGTCCCATCACAGTCCACAGGGCTGGGGTCATATAAGACCCCTTGTGCACGATCTGAGTGGTTGAAGGGGACCTAGGCAGGGATAGGACAGGTTCGGTTCAAATCTGATGCCTGGCCAGGGGATGGAAGGAAGATGAAAGAATTTAACTATGGTCTGTGTCTACCAGAGAGGTTCACTGTTGTGAAGTGAGTGGGTCACTGGAAAGGGTCTAAGGTGACATTTTCTTTCCCATTTTCTCATTTGCTTGCTAGGTCACCGTCAGCAGGTCAGCCACCTACTCAATGCCATGTCTATGTAATGGGTGTAAAACTATTGACCCCCCCAAACCGCTCTGAGAACCACCAATAGGATGTGATATCAAAGGGCTCTCTTTGCTCCTTCTGCCTGAATCTTGATTACTTTCTTATCAGCAGATAATAAATCATGAGACAAAGAGTGTCCCCTCTTCCTCCAGCTGTGTGGTTTGGGTATGCTAGTGGGGTGTGGGAGAAAGAGGGTTTGAACTCCCTGGGGCTGTGGAAACAGCTGTGCTGACTGACAAAGGCTGACAACCCTCACTGCTGCATTTGAGGAGTCCCCACCCCAGTGCTTCTGCAGGTTGTCATCATCATCCCACCGTGAGGTGGCAGAACTGAACCTCCCCGTGTCCCAGCTCCTCTGGGGCAAAAGTAAGTCCATCATCCTCCCACAAGTGCCCAGTGGAGGCCGATGTGTGAGAAACTGCCTGGTTTTTGCACAAAGACAGCTGAGATGAGCACCTGCAGTGGGGGACGCCAGCTCTGCTAGGAGGGACAGACCTGTGGCAGAGGGATGGGAACAGAGATCTAGGGTTCTGTGAAACGGCACCTTGAACTGGCTCTGGCAATGCCAGATTTAAGAGTTAAATTGGTACAGCTTCTCTCTGCAGATGAGCCCTCTATTTTTTTTTGAGTTGCCTAAGGCAACAAGGAACCACTACATTAAATAAGGTCATCAAAGGGCAGGTTGCTCCAGTGTCTTCTTGTCCTTGGCAGGCAGGGAGAGACTGCATGGGGATGGCAGGGATGTCTCTGGCTCCATGTATGAGAGGCACCTTTGGATGAATTTCTGCTTTCTGACCCTTTTCTTCCATCAAAATGGCACAGAGGAGCTCCATGGGGACCAAAAACTCACCTGGGCTTTTTTTAACTTTTAGAAGGATTAGCACAGATTTACATTTGAGAAATCAGGCTAATTCCAGTGTAAAGTGCAGGACAATTCCCCCTGGTTCGCAGGAGGGTAACATCATAACCCATTATTAGCTGTGCCAGTTACAGTTATTTCCTTCCCACATTTCCTTTCAGGTGTCAGACTAGAATGCGATTGCTTTTCTTCCTGAGAGCACTATTTTTAAAGCTGAAGAATTGACTGTTAATAATAAAGTAGGTGTTGTACTGTGCAGCCCATTCTGTAATGGGGTGTTTATAGTGCTGGTGCTCTTACCCAGTCCATTTGTAATCAGAAGCAATAGTACCACTTCACCACTTGCTCTGCTTGAGGATGCTGCAATAAATCCTGATGAGGCACAGCTTGGCTGCAGCTGGCAGGTGAGGTAGAAGCTTTGTGCATTTTTACTTGTTTTTAATGTTTATCACTCTTTTACATGATATGAATATTGCCAGTCCTGAGGATTCAGCCGTCATGAATCAAGCCTTAAAAAAAGAATGAGATTTTACAAAATGCGTACGTTTGAAGCGTGTTTTATGGGCCTTCAGATGCTTCAGCCTTGGTGTCATGCTGTCGGTCTTCCCTCATTTTCCTGCCATGAGCTTACTTTAAGAAAGGAAAAAGAAAGCTGAGATTCACACATGATCATCTGCTTCCAACAGCCGGTCGCTACCAACATCACCTGATATCAACGGGACTCAAGATAACGTTGTAAGAGCAGTCAGCACAGTCAAACACACCCTCGTTTGTGTGACAGGCCAATGTAGCTCAGCTGAAACAATGTCATGTAGAGCTTGTACACCCCTGCCTTTCTGTGGCAACAAAAGCTTTTGCCTCCAGCTGCCTGATGCCTTGAACTCCTCATGTGGAAGGAGGAATGAAGGGTAGGTTTTTGAGGTGTTAGCAACAGAAGGCACTGGTCAGCGCATCACGGGCCGAGCACATGCATATGCCAGCCCTGTCCTGTTGGCAAGGGAGGTTCAGCAGCACACACTCCCAGCCACCAGCTTACTGAGCGCTGCTGCCTGCTCCACCAGTGCCGGTGTCTATGAGGTTGCAGGATGAAGCGGGTAAGGGAAATGAGGCAGGTTAAAAATAACCATGCCTCTCTCTCCCTCCTTCCCTCCCCCACCTCCTTCTCCTCCCAGTTTTAAAGAATTACTTTAAACCTGGATCGGTTTCCTGCTCCTGCTCGCTGCCTGGCACTGCAGCAGCAGCAATGACATGGCTGAAGGGGTGGGGTGGCTGCAGAGCATTACGAGTGGGTGGCATCACTCTGCCTATCAAAGAGCTTTCTTAGGGCTGATTGCAGACCAAAGGCTGCAAGTGCATGGGAAATGGAAAGAAAGAAGAAAAAAATCAGAGGGATGGGAGGATGTGTCATCTGTAGTGGTAGTAAGGGAGAAACTGAGTTGGGACTGGTTTTTGTTGGAAAGACAGGCTTGACTTCTTTGGGCACTCAGAGAGACGTGACTTTGAAGAGGGTTTTCTGTAAATGAGGAAGACTGCACCTAAGAAGTTCCTGACCTTGGTGTCAGTTCCTCTCAAAACTCAAACCAATCCCAAATTTAGTTTGGGATTTCACTGAAACAAAGGACAATTGCAAGTGGATTGGACTCAATTTTTCACATTTCTTAGGACAGGAGTGCTCGGATCAAGATTGGTGGCCTTAGGAGCAACTACACTAAGAGAAGGTCTAACAAAATGATGCTGATGACTGGGAAGCAGTGTGGGAGGGGGCAGCAGCATCCTCTTCTCTCCTCGTTCATGTAGTGTCCCTGCCTCAACCCCAGTGGTCAGTGGTTCCTCTTTAGAGCTCTTGAGCCCAACACTTACACGTTTAAAACTTTAGCCATTTTTCACTCTTTTCCTAAGCTGCAATGGCAGCTGTCCCTGCTTTACGCTGCTCCTCTCCTAACTCCACACTCTGTCATCTCCCCATGCTAGTGTTCTCCACTGATACGTTTTTCCATTCCTACTGTGCTCACCTTCTCTCTTTCTGTTCTTTCTTTACTCCCATCTCCCTTAGTTTTCTTATCCCCTTGTTGATTAGCTCTTTAGTTTTCTTATCCCCTGACTGATTAGCCCTTTCTCTCCCTCTACAGTTTCTACTCTGATAAACCTTTTCTGACTCAAAAACTTGATTTCTAAACAAAAGACAACCAAGCAGGAGAGCTAACATTAACCTCTAAGCGTGACCTATAAGCGTACACAAGAGCTCCCATCATTACCTTGCCACATGCTTGTAAGATGGAGCAGTGCTTTCCCCCAGGGTCTACCTCCTTTGTCTTTTAAAGCTGTCCCCTAGTGACAGAGACTACATTTCCCTATCAGTATGTAAGATATCTAGCACATCTGATTGCTTCTGCAGTATAAATGCCACATAACAATCAAAATAATACATGAAGCCCTCATTGCCTGCAATCTTAGGATGCCTGGAGTTGTGCACTCCACAAGCATCTCTCTCTAAAGATCACCCACTTACCTAGCTCTATAAGAAACATGGAGGCGACAAGGTGCTCTTGTCTTCCTATCACACCAAAAGTGACGTGCCACAGGACACATTATGTGTCCCTGTGGACAGGGAGAGGGGAGAACCAGTGTCTGCTGAACCCTTGTGCTAGGCTCTAAACATTTGGCTTCATTCTCCTTCCTGCACAGTGGTGCAAAGTGGGATGTGACTTCAGAGAGGAGTGAACCAGAGACTTCACAGGCCAAGTGATTTTATGAGTTCCCTGAATGCAGCCTTGGCACTCGGTGGATTGGAAAGGGGAAAATGGGAAGGGAGTAATATAAAGTCCACCTCTGTTTGCTGACATCTTTTATTTCTTTTGCAAATAATGCTCTCAGCCAGTGCTTCCCAAGGGGGAATCTGGAGGGAATCACCAGCTCCATGTGGACTCTGTAAGAAAGGAAGCAGCTGGTCCCTGACATTTATTGCTGTATTTCAGCTTGGAAACTTTGGCTGAAACACTGCACAAACCAGCATTTCTCTGAGTTATTTTAATCCTCCCTTGTTTTATCTAATCAAGTAATTAATACTTCAAGAAAAAAAATAAGTTAATTTTACCCAGGACAGGGAGTGCCAGAGCATAAGCAGAGGTGAGGTTGAGGTGCTGTCGGACACAGGTTTATTCCTGTTCTTATTTCAGCTGAACCAGTACACCCTCCCCAGTAAATAGGTGATAGGACAGTGTGTTTATAGCGAGTATCCCACGTGGTACAGCTGTACTATGGATTAGGTAATGTCACTGATTCACCACAGAGTTATTGGGCCTCTTTGTCCCTTTCCTTGCCAGGGCAACAGTCTTCACCCTTTACACATCACTGGGCTTTGCACACGCTAATTAAGCTTCACAGCTTTTCTGTGAGGTTGATACAAGGTGATAATGAGCATTTTTTCAGACTGAGAAACAGATCTTACTCCCAGGGACATCAAATTGTTTCCTCTAAATTTTTTCTGTGGGTGCTGAAAGTTCCTTTCAAAGAAGCAAGCCCTTGCAGGTTTGAACTGGAATCATCATCACTCGGTATCGCCACACCTAGGGAGTTCCTGGCCAGAACTTTGATACTTACACTGGATATTGGGCATGTAGGTCCAAAACAAGCCCAAAGTAAGTGAGGTTTTAGTAATCCTGCTGTAAGCATGAGCTACATGCCTAAAGGGCCCCTTGTGCTAATCCCCAGGTGTTGGACCCCCTTTGATGGTTTTGGAGAGTCATTCTCCATTCTGATTTAAAGCAAGTGGGGTTTTAATGGATGCAGTGACCTGCTCAGATGGGCAAGTCTACGATGGCTTCCAGGGATCCAGCATGAGACTTTCTCTCCACAATTGCTAGAGCTACACAAGCATGGAGTATGTGACCAAGCACAGGGCAGAGAGAGGCTGGATGTTCGTTTTCAGTGGACATGTCCCAGGCATCCCAGTGCTTTTTTACCAGCTTGTGTTCTCAGCTGAGCCAGACTCACAGGAGCCTGTATCAGCCAAGGATGTTTCTTTCCTTTGGTTCAGACTGAAGGGACTTAGTTCATACTATTTTACATCATCCCTACTCACAAGAGGCGCCAATAGCTGCTCCTGTAGAATATTGATAATCACATAAAGCTGGTGAATAAGCCAGGAAATGGGAAAAACTTTATGGGTTGCTGCTCAGATGGCCTTTTAGTACCCACTCCAAATGCCCTCAGATGGGAGCTTCATGAACAACTTCAAAACTCTGGTGGGTTTTTTACTCTAAAAACAATTCCATTGAAATCATAGGAAAAAAATGCTCACTGATTTCACTCTTGGGGTTGCAATAGGGGTGATTAGTTGTTGCTCACCAAAGCCAATGGAAAGAACTATAATAACTTGGTCCTGTGGTTTGGCTTCTAGTATAAGCACTGCTAGGGCTGTTGCTGTTTACCCCATCCCCATCAGCTGATCACTTGTACCTCGCTACAGCCTCCGGAGTTGCACCAGCCCAACCGTTTGTGTAACCATGCAGTAAACCACCTTAGGAAGTAACCCAGCAAAACGATATATGTTCCCCAGCGCAGTTCACCACCTGGCTGCACAAACAGTTCTGCCAACCCAGCAGAGAGGTTCAGGATGAGTTGGGGGAAGCAGCTGCTCAACGCTGCTACCGAGATGTCCCTGTTGGAAGATGCTCTCAGGCCAGTTATGCAAAGGGACTGAGCTACACCAACAGGTGCTGTGAAGAGGGTCTTTGCTCTGGCCATTTCACTTGCATTGGCTCTAGCATTTGAAGGCTTCTCCAGAGTCACTGATTTCATTACCCTGTCAGGAAACTAGGCTGGCCATTAAAAAAAAAAAAAAGTGTCTAGTTTTCTACAGATCTGTTGTTATATGCTTAGTTGTCTTGTGCAACCTCAACCTCAGTGACCAGATCCTTGATCTGTGTTACTTACACAAGGACACATGGTTGCATCCATGTCTCTCCCTGTGCTTGATGGAGACAATCCACATTTACAGTAGAAATACCAGAGAGTAGAAATCAAGAATGTGATGACTAATTATATTCCTCCAGGATTATTATATTGGTATTTTGTTTATTGAGCTCTTTCATTCCAGCTCAAGATTCAACACACAGGCCCAGTCCCTGACCTTTTCCAGGACTGCTGCTTTGTGGAGGACTTCTGCTGAGACGACTTTGTACATCCTCCACTTGTTAATCCAAAACTTTGAGTTGGACATACCTGTCTCATGCAACACTCCCAGCAGTTTCATTTTTATATCGTTCAAAACCAGTGTAGCCAGAGGTGGGTTTTTTGCTTTGTTTCTCCCTTGTGACTTTAATGTCAAGTTTCAGCCTGAAAAAGTATTTACAGCTGTGTTATATAAACTAATGAAAAACAGTGTTTAAAATTAAAGTACTGGCACGACTTTATGGAGAACAGCAGTGGAAATAGCCATATGGTAATAAACAGGCTACCTGATATAGTTTATTGTTTAACTCTTTATTTTTAGAAACTTATGCTTATGTTTCCAAGTGCCTGAGTCCTCTGAGACACGTGCATGTTTCGGGTTAGGTACCTAAACCTGAATCTGGGTCCCCTGTGCATACATAACCTTGGAGTAGCTCACTGAGAAAGAAGCCTTCTCAAGCAGGCACTGCCTGTATTTCCATATGCTTCACAGCACAGAACACACCATAAACAAAGCTTCAGTTTCTAAGGTAAACGGCAAGTAACTTTGGTTTTGGAAAAAAGGGCAAGAAAATGCCTGGCCTTTAGCAGGTCTTCCATCTTGCAGCTCTCCATCAGGAAAACAAAAGAGAGTGAGAGTTTTTATGTTGCTGCAGTGTTGCCTTTCTCATGTGTAGCTGTGATAGTTTTCCAACCTGTGATTGTAATGGCATGATGAGATATTTATAACATGCTAGGAAAAATGTTTCCTTTTACAAGTCCATCACAGTAGCATAATAACAAGCTTTGAAACCTGTCTTTCGTATATCCCAAAATCACTCAGTGGAAATGATTTTTATATGCTGACTGGTGGCATGCATATTAAAGCCACTCCTAAGGAAAGGCTGTAAAACGTAACATCTGTACGTTAGATCATCTATGCACACACAACTGCACAACCAGATCAAGCCACATGGAGGTAAAAAGGCCCATACCTGGTCGAACAAGAGCTTCTGCAGTTGTTACTGCAGCTGAAGCTGCTCTGGTACCGGAGCAAGGGTGGGAGCAGTGTGAGTGCAGATAAGCCTTTACAGTAAATCAGCTATAACATGGTTTGGCTTCAGGCCAAAGTAATAACTAACCAGTTTTATGTTAATTATTTGCTATCCTTTCACATACAGCAATAGTTACAAGCCAGTCCTAAGCATAAATGACTGCAGTGCGTAGCTGGCTTTCATAACATCTCTTACTTTTTTGATGGTCTGCATCACTTTTTTATTGACAGTTGTGAAATTCTGTTTTTTGCTTTTGCTCTGGCTTCTTTCTTGCAGCCTCTTATGAAGTAATATTTTAGAGTGCATTTGTAAGGATAAAATATAGGCACTCTTACATTTGGATGTTTCATTTCATAGTTTCCGTGCACGTTATATAGTAATCTACCCTTACATACTGGCTGCAAAACAGTCATTCTCTCCTGAGCAGCCCAGTAAATCTGCTCCAGTTAGAAAATATTTCCATATCTGGAAGGTAACCACCAAGAAGATGGGCAGCAAAACCATGGAGCCTCACTTCATCCTCCTTCATCCATCCTGACTACAGTCCCGAGTCCCAAAATCACAATGTATGGCCCCATCGGGGAAGCCAACCCAGCTCTTTGTGGGAGTCACTGAGAAACTAGTCCAGTTTTGAAAAGTCAGCACATTTCTTTCCCCCCAGGGGCACTTTTTGAAGCTGACATACCCCAGGGTCAGCCTGCCACAGCAGTGGCAGGGGCAGAGACAAATGTCAGAGAAAGGAATACCTGTAATTAGTAGTGCCTTGATGCATCTCTTAGTGGAGCCATGGTCTGAGACCTGTCTCCAACACAAAAAGATCACGGTAGGAACCTGCTGACTATGATGCATGCTTCCTCCCTAACCAATTCTACCAAAAGACTGTCCCCTTCAAAATCTCCACCTAGGAAGGCCTTTATAAATGCTTACATGCCTAAACTTCTCTGAAGTGCTTGTGGAAATGTTGCTTTAGGTCTCTACCGGCTTGATCTCCACTGGTAAGAATTTTGATTCTCCATTGTGACTTGTCTAGTCCTTTGGGGCTGGTATACACTTAGAAGGATCACCAGCATAGTTCTACACTACAGGCATCCGGTGACCCCTGCACGTGGGAACACACCAAAAGACATCTTTGGCCAGAACTATGGTATTGCTGGAATGAGTTTTGGGTCACTGTAGGGTTTTGTGGATGACGCTAAAATGCCACCAAATCCCTAACAGACATTCCTTCTAATATTTGATGTACACTTTGTAAAAGTATAAATGGCTAACAAGAAACCAAGACAGGAGAGAATTAGGCCCAAGGGAGATAAGCTTTAATAAGTCTGCAGTCTCCCCTGGGAGATAATTTGTGCAGCTGTTAAATAAAGCAAACACTATTGGAATTTCACAAATATGGATTAAGAACAGGAGGAACCATTCTCCACTATCTGGGTGGGACACACATTGCTTCATTGACATTGTTACAGTGCAGGGAGATTGAAAAAATATCATGTTATAATTAAAATAAAATGTAAATAATGGAAGACAAAGGAATCATTAAGTTCCTTCCAGACTACTTCAGAAAGTGGCGCTCTTGGTAACGAAAGGCAGAGCTCATTGGGGGAGAATGAAAGGTGGACAAGTCAGAGGACATAAAGATAAAAATTGAATGGAAAATGCTTAGAATCAGACTGACAGCTCGGTTAATAGAGTTCTGTTCTAAAGAATATTAGCACATATGTGGGCCTGCCTAGGCGGTGAAGTTTTTTGGGTGCGGGGCGATGTTTGACAGCTTTGCTGCTATTACAATCTACCTGGCTCCCTGCAAGTCTGGGTTCCCCATTAACAGCAGGCACTGCTGTAGTATCAGATTGCTTGCAAAGCAGGAACAGAACAGGACTTTGGAGAAATTATTCTACAAATCAAATCCTAATGTTGGAGAATCGTTGGGGCAGTGCTGAATGCTCTGAGCTCTCACAGGTTGCAATGACAAAGTTGCTCTCAGGCTCTGAAAATGAACCTCCTGGCACACGAATGGCAGCAGCTGGCCAGGGAGGGGTGTCCCCACTCCCCAAACCCCCCAGAGAACTGCTGTGTCCTGATCCCACCAGCCAAAATCATGGACTCAAACAGCAATGTGCTGGAGTCTTTCAGCAAACTACATGACGAGAAGGAACGGGACAGAAAGTCGAGCTGGTGTTGGGCTGTGGAAAGGGCAGTGCTGAGAGCTGGAACTCGAGTGCCCACACAAATGAAATAATGACTATGTAAAAAAAAAATATATATATCGTAAGAGTGCTTGGAAAGAGCCCCAGCTCCTGCAGCCCTCATTTTTCTGAATACGTTTATTTGTTTTAGTCTATTTATGGTCTCTCGTTTTCGAGCATGTCAGATTATGTTTCACCTTGGATCTGCCCGGCCTACAAAGGCCGGAGTCAGGCCCTGGCTGCTGCCCAGCTGGCCTCTGCCCTAGTTACTCTCCGCAATGCAGTGAGGGCTGTAGTATCATTCCTTTTCAGGGCTAAACCACACCACCAGCTTCTGATCATTAAAGGAAATGAACTTGAAACTGCGTTAAAATAAATAAGATTTGTGGACAAGGGCATTAAGATTACAAAGCAGGCGGTGTCAACGGCTGGAAGACACAGTGTGCGGTGCCGCTGAGTCAGTGGCGTTCTTTGGCAGGAGCGTAAACGACGGCAAGAGGCGTGAGGCAGTGAAGAATAAAATCCTGAGTATTCAGCTTTCAAGGAAATTTGCAAAAGCCACTGTCTCCACAGCCAAGACTTACATGCACCTTCCGAGAAAGAATTACTTTTGTATGGGAAAGTAATCGTTCCTGTGCACTGCTGAGCTAACAACATAAAAATAACTCTGACAAGCCCAAGTCCCGTGGTGGCACTAGCCAACAGCAAAGAGGAAAGGGAATCCAAACAAGCTACTGGTGACCAGAAAACAACTCGAAGCAGATCGCTAGCAATAAATCTTGATGTGACGCTGAAGTTGGACTCATCTTACAAAGAGCAAAGAGTAGAGAGAGAATTGCTAAGGGCAGATGGCAGTGCCTTTTCTAGTGATATAAACACAGATGAACACGTATCATTTCTGAGTACTCTATATGGCCCTGCCTATCTCAACAGCAAAAATAACTAGAAAGAAAACGAACACATTTCTAGGGGATTGAGTTTTAATTGTTCTGTGGTTTACAACCATTGACTGCATTTCATTCTAATGTGGCTACAGCTTCAAATATTCCACATTATGGAAATTATGAAGTTCATCTGGAAGCATTTTACCTGAATTTCATGTTAGTGGTTATCCTGTAGTAGCTGGTGGCAAAACAAACCTACTGCAGTGTAGCAAGAGGTTCCATCCTTTACACAGTTATATTTAATCTCTTCTGATAGGTATCTGAGTTGTAGCTGAGTACAAGGAAATATGGATTCTGCATTCGAATTGTTGCAAGGATGAATAGTAATGGCAGCAGCCATAAGAATAATGCATAATTCTTACATCTGCCTGTCCAAGGAACACAGGAGATTTTTATATTTTCTTTGTAGAATATCCTCTGTTCAAATAGTTTCCTCAAAAGTTGGTGTGTGGAAAATCCATGAAAATCAGGAAATCTGCCTCATTATAAGGAGTACCAGAACTGTGAGCCTGATCATACCAAACATATGATCACATGCATAAAATGAACAAGCTAAAAGCTACAGTAGATAGTCTTAGACAATTCACTTACAATTCCCTTTGGGTTATCTATAACCATAGGATTGAAAAAAATACCAGATAGTAGAATGACTTGCTAAAAAAGTATGTCCCTACCATCACACATGAACAAAACTTTCATTTTTCAATGCTATTTAGGGGTGCATTTGTTTGTAAACCTTTTAAAAATGTTCTTTTCCACTTCTTGAGATTTACTGACACCGTTTCACAGTCCTTCTGCAGAACAAAGCTGACATCTCCAGATGGCAGACATAAACATCAAAGGATGGACTGCCACTCAAAGACACGTGGGAAGCATTTGCCAAAGCTAAATACAATCTTAGAAGAATTTCAATAGTAGAGTAAGAATTCTTCTGAATATGCCATTAATAGTGGTGCAATAGATCTAGCTGACACGTTGGAGGTGGTGAGCTGCACTCAAATGCTTTGCTACGCACAAAATGGCACTTATTTTGGGATTGTTACATACTCAGGACATCATGCAGTAAATCAAAGTTACAAATTACACAAACTGTGCTATAAAATGCAGTGCATATTAAATGACATACCAGAAACATGCACATGTGCACGGTTAGGAAGGCGTGTACAGGATTTAGCCTCTCTGCAGAATAAATATTTGAGAGTTTTACAGTTCTTCATGGAATCATAAAATTGTTTTGATTGGAAGAGACCCTTGAGATCATGAAGTCCAACCGTTAACCCAGCACTGCCAGGTCACCCCTAAACCATGTCCCTCAGCACCACATCTCCACGGCTTCTAAATCCCTCCAGGGACAGTGGCTCCACCACTTCCCTGGGCAGGATGTTCCAGTGCTTGACAACCCTTTTGGTGAAGGATTTTTTCCTAATATCCAACCTAAACCTCCTCTGGTGCCTACATGAGGCCATTTCCTCTTGTTCTATCAGATCCTTCAGCATCTCCTTTTATATAACCAGATAATTGCGACTACAAATTCAACTTGAGGACTGACATTTTTACATTACGATGGCTTCATTGTTGCTCCAAACAGCAATACATATACAACAAATACGTCCAGAAAGAAAATGCTTTTCATGATACTTGTGTTTGCCTTATCATGTGCGTGAAATTCTTCATATTTTTTTTACCAGCGGTATTAGTCTCCTTTAGACATTGGCCGGGGTGGGAGGAGATCTGCCGAAATCCATTACACATTTTGTCTCAGCTTGTAGTAAGAGGTGTTCATTGTCAGCTGGGCAATTCAAACATCTAAGGATGGGAGAAAAAGTTCACTCAAAATAGTGAGTAATTACTTTGAACTTTGACACACTCTCCAAGCAGAAACTTTTATATGTAAAATATTTTATGAAGTTTTCTCAGCAGGAGAGGTCCAAGAAGTTTACTCATCCCTTACACCAGCCTCAACAGGGATAGTTTTTTATGGTGACTGGTCCTTGCCTCAGACACTAGTTTTGCAAGTCAAATGGTTGTATCAGAATTACACCTCTTTTGGAGGCTGGTCTGCATACAAACTCTGAGTGAAACACTGAGATTGCCTGTGAAGGCCACACCTTCAGGAACTTTGGCCCAAATCTAAATATAGGCACTCTTAAGGTTGCTTTTTTTTTTTTTTCCTCCCAACATAAACTATGGTTTATTATTTCTACATCATCATGATTAAAGCAATGGATTTTGAAGGGCTGTTAGATGATCTGATGAGTCTATATTGAGCAGATCTGCATGACTCCATTCTGCAAAGGAGATCTGTGATAGTAGTAAGCCCTAGGAACTGTACTCCAATTGTATTAGGGTCCTCTCTGTGACGCTTATCTATGCTTCAAGGTTGAATGATGTGCAGCCACGGTTGCACATAAAAACACACACCCTGCGCCACAGTATCTGTGCATTAATTTGTTCCTTCAGCAGAACATTTTTTGTGGAGAAAACTGAATCTGTAGCTGCTACACAGAGCATTTTCTTTAATTAATAAGCACAGAGGAACTGGTTAATTCAAGGAACACGATCCACTAAGATCCGTCTAAATGTAGTTTCATGAGAGACTGGCTCCAGCAATCAGGTTGGTTAAAGACGTTCCTGCCCTATGACCTCCAGCTATTCTCTCCTGGTCTTACACCACAGCTCGTCACCCCTGCTGTTGCGTAAGAAGTTACGTACCTTGAGCCGCAGTCCAATTCATAGCCTAGCACTATACAGGGTGATTGCACAGGCCCATCTCAGGAGGCTGTGAACTTCAGCATAAGGGCAGGAGCAGGGCATGGAGCCGGGCAGGCCCTTCTGAGAAGAGCTCTGCTGCCAAAATCAGTGTCTCTGGGGAAACTCCATCCACAGGTTGATGATTCAGTTAAGCCAAATTTGCAGTTGAAAGGAAAAGTCCCACTTTCTCTCCGGCTTGCCAGCCATGCTTTCTGCAAGCTGTTTCCTGGGGATGTACACCAAACTGTAAATAATTCAGTGCAGAAAGCTAAACTGATGTAAAACTGGGGTTTTTTGCAGGCTTAGTCTTCTGCTGGCTGAGCTGCCTGATCTGACTGGCTGTGGCTCCAAAGAGCACCGGGGCCAGTACAAATGATGTGTTGGAAACACGGAGAGGAGTGCAGAGCTTTCAGAAGCACCTTGCCATTAGGGTGGCTCAGCCAGGTTAGGCCATTATCAAGTGGCATCTCTGCGATGAGGTGTTGGCCAGACTTCCCACAAGTTACACAAGACACCTTACAACACCCCCACGAAAGCTGGGGTACCTCAGCACAGGAAATATTCTTGTGGTCACTCCCTTCTGCTTGTCATCGCCAGGGGGTTCTTACAGAGCAATGCAATTCTCTTCCTCTTTTGGTATCTTAGAAGAGCTTTTATTTGGGGATTCTGTGACAGCAGAGTTCTTTTGGAATGATTTTATGCAGGAAGAGCAATTTAGATTCACATTCTCTTCAAGAAATTTCTTCAGTTTAATATCCTATCTACTTCAGTTGCAGAAGCATCAATGAGCACAGCATGGAGAGTTCAGCAGCTGAATGATGGCAGCAGTGCTAACAAGAGTGCATATGGGAATCCCAGGAAAACCTTAATCATCATCATTAACATTTTATTTTCTGCAGTGCAATCCCTACTCCGATGTACCACGGTTTGCTGTAGCAGACTATGCAATGCCCAGTGCTGATAAGAATCTGCATAAATATGAAGAGTAGGAAAGCTGTGAGGAAGAAAGTCATCACAAAACTGGAACTGCCATGGGGGTAGTCTTTCCTTTTACTATTTTCAAATTATTTTTCTTCTGCTGTGTGGGTACGTTTCAGGTCAGGTACGATTTTGAGATAAGAAGGAAGGTAGCCTCAAGTATGTAGACAGAGCAGGTCTAGCTTCCCTGGTTCCTCACTTTGTTGTTCATTTATGAGTTTGTGCCTTCACAAACCATGTTGCAACTTCTGGTTTAGCACTGTTTTGCCCAATTTACTATCTTATTCAAACGCACCCAGTAAAACCCACCAGGCTGCAACTACAATGAATTTTGGCAAATGCAGAGGAGAGTTTTCCCCTTGCAGCTTGACATTCACTAAGAAACACAAACTTAAAGACGGGACCATTTTAAAATGGACCATATCTGTAAATTTGTGAAAAGAGCAAAGGAAGGAACTTCTGAAATACTGGAACTCATAATGCTGGTGATACATAACTTGAGTGATGGCTTCCTAGCTGATGACGGTGATCTAATATGTATTTTATAGGAAAGTTATAATGAAAGTTAATAATGTTAAGTGTCTTATAAAATGGTTCATCAACTGAAAAGGGGTGTTTCTCCTTTGAACAAATTGCCTTAGAAATGTTGGCCTTCAAGGTCCTGTCTTCAGTGCTAAAATAGAATGGTGTCAGCATATCTACTTTATACAGTTTTAAATCAATTTTGCAATCAAAGTATCTGTTTATAAGCTCTTTGAGCTTAATTTCATTGCAAAGCTACCCTGAGTTATAATTTATTCTGGCTATAAGTGGAATCCTTCTACATAAAAAACATAAAGTCTGGGCCTGCGGTTGCTTTTGATTTGAGGCAGCAAGTTTAACAGGA
The DNA here is from genome assembly GCA_024611175.1 of Megaceryle torquata. Classification (NCBI taxonomy): domain Eukaryota; kingdom Metazoa; phylum Chordata; class Aves; order Coraciiformes; family Cerylidae; genus Megaceryle; species Megaceryle torquata. Next base: position 9,918 of record JANIJG010019923.1, on the reverse strand, counting down.
AGATAGAGGCTGTTATTAAAATGTCCATCTTGTCAGCTGCTCTGTACTGTGAGCAGTTTTGCACCATTTGAATGCAGTTGGTCTCCCAACGCCTTCCCATTCCTCCTTCCTTATTGCCGGAGGGCTCCCGCTTATGCCTGGGACAGAATTAATAGCAGAGCCAGCTGGTGGTGCTGCTAAGAACCTTTAAGGCTGGTGGAAATCTCAGTCTATGGTTTTACGCTGTGAAGTTTTTATGGGTAAAATCCACTTTTGTGTCCCTGTCCCATTATCCTTCCCCAGCCCTGCCCTTCTCTGCCCCAGCATTGCTCATTTCTGCTGATCCAGTGTCTTTAGAGTCCTGAAAAATACATATTTTTTAAGAAGACCTCATTGTCTCCCACCACAGCTTAACAGACAGCACTGCTGGCACAACAGTGAGGGCCACAACACAGGCATGGCAGTGGGCACACAGGGTCAGAATGCCTAAAGCACTATTATTACTAAATATTTTGTCTTCTGAAGCTGTGGCTACTGCAGCAGGCACAAGCAGAGGTATAAAGACATGCTCCTGGGGCCAGATCCGGCAAGTGTCCTTTTATATACCAGCAAGGGGCTTGAAGCAGCTACCATAAGAGCAGAGAGATCACTTGTAATGCCAAGAAAATGCAGTCAGTGCTCAGAGAGTATTGGGAAGGGCTACTTATCATTTTCCTGACAAAAAAGCACTTGAATCCCCATGACTCGCCCCTCTGAAATACAGTCACGTCTTTCAGCAACAAGGATGTAATGCAGGAACAAAATGTCCAGTAGCAATGATCACTGTGTTGTAGCAGTCACTGGTGGGAAGAGGAAACAGGCAGGAAGGTTATCAGGATTTGGCTTAAAAGTATTGCAACAGTTTCTTCATATTTGGCAGGAATTTTACTTTGCTGCTTCTAATTTAAACAATGCTATTGAGAATGCAGAGGGTGGAATTATTCCAAAATGCTGAATAACTTCAGAGAGAGGAGAGCACTTTTATCAGTAGCAACAGTGAGAGTCCAATAAGAAGATCTAGATCACGTAAAAACCAGTGGCTGCCGTAGGACTTTACCTGCAAAGCTTCATTCTCCAGGTCTCCCAAGCACAATGCTCTGATCCAGTGGGAAGGCAATGCTCGTACTGGGATGGTTGCAATGCTTCTCCCACTCATTTCCCCACTGCCTGCTCTTCCCACTTCGGGGGCTACTCAGCCTGCTCATCTGCAGCTACTGAACTGCCGCAAATCCAAGGAAAATGAAAATCACGGCCAGTGATCACGCGGGTGTGCTTGGCTGTGAACCCCGGCAGTTCAGAAGGACCCTGAGGAGAGGAAAAACGAATGAGGCAGGAACCTCTCCATGTCTCTTACTGTAAGACAGAGAGCCTTTTGTATCCAAAAGTCTTGAGAGCCCTGCACTGCAAGGAGGTAAGTGATGTGACCTGCGATACTTACTCTCAATTACGCACGTATAATAGCACCCAAGGATCTCATGAAATCTATTACATTGGACATTGTAGGCTGAAAGTTTTGCAACCTAAAGGACTGTTTTTCATTATCCACTGAGGGTGAATTTATCTCTAAACAAAATATACAGGAAAACACGGTGGCTAATGTGATGGAAATTATTACCGTGTAATAATTTATGGAACTTGTTTGTTGACTTTGCTATTGGGAAATTCACTGTCTAAATATATTGGCTTGATTTAATAAGGGAAAATCAGGCTGACCTAATAGGTGGCTGAAAGAAAAAAAAAAATAATCAGATATGGTGAAAAGAACAACAACTTGAAACAAGCCACTTCTTCACAAACGGATGAGGATTTTGAAAAGTTAATAAAAAATCCCCAAACAACTCACAAACATGGAAAAAAGGATTGCAAGCAGATTTAAAGGACTATACTAGGTAAAAAGAGGGGTGGTGCAGTGGAGTCAGGCTGTTGCACACACAATTTTTTTAGAGAGAAGAAGGGAAGGTGTTTCAAGAAGCTAGACCTACACGTCTTGTTCCGAGGGGCTAATAAGACTTTAGAAAAATGGACATGAAGTTTGTTGGTTTTAAAATCTTTAATCTTTTCTCTCACAGAGAACAATGGCAGAGATCAAACTTCATACTGAGCACCACCAATGGAGATTGTAGTGCTGTATGGGACTACAATAAGCAGGAAAAAGAAGGAATTCATGATGAAATGAGTAATATTAAAAAAAAAAAAAAAAAGAAAAGGGAAAAATACATGAGCTGTGGTCAGGGAGAAGAAAGAGATAATTGTAACCATATCTATAACTGAAGTAGCTGCCCTAAGATGCTTCTCACCTGAAGGTTGATCATGCTTCTGTGAGGAGCAAGTCCAGGCCCTAAATGATGCAAATACCACAGTTCAGATTCAAAGCCAGAAGGAGTTATCAGATCTCAGGTAGTGCCTAGTTGTCTTTTCTAAGCAGCAGTCATCTTCTTCTAATGGCTTAATGTTAAAAGTATGGATGAAGGAGGGATCTCGATGAAGAAAGCTGGTAGTCGTGCCCAGGTTCCACTGATTCAGTGGAACTGGCTCTAGTTCTTGTGGGACAAGTGCTCCCTTAATTTTAGACGTCTACTTCAAACATAATCAGACAAGAAGCTGCTTTTTTAAAATTCCCCCCCCCCTTTTTTTTTGGCCTACATGCTGAGTGAGACACATTACTTGTAATCATTATATACTGGTTTATTGATTGTGGCTTTTCAGTATTCACTGTAGATAGGCTTGTTTTAACAGAACTGTCAAGAGACGTGTCTGGTTAGCAATTAACGATTGAAGGTACAACAGCAAGCACAGTGATGCTGTGTTCATGGGCACGGTGTTCAGCTCTGGGGCCTCTGATATAAGAAAGACTGGTACCTGCTCGAGCAGGTCCAAAGGAGGGCCACAAAGATGATCAGAGGGCTGGAGCAACTTCTCTGTGAAGACAGGCTGAGAGAGTTGGGGTTGTTCAGCCTGGAGAAGAGAAGGCTCTGGGGAGACCTTACAGCAGCCTTCCAGTACTTAAAGGGGGGCTACAGCAAAGATGGGGAGGGACTCTTTATCGAGGAGTGTAGTGAGGGGCTGAGGGGTAACAGTTTTAAAGTAAAAGAAGGTGGATTTGGATTAGATACGAGGAAGAAATGCTTTCCTATAAGGGTGGTGATACACTGGCACAGGCTGCCCAGAGAAGCTGTGGATTCCCCCACCCTCCAAGTGTTCAAGACCAAGTCAGATGGGGCTCTGAGCAACCTGGTCTAGTAGCAGGTGTCCCTGCCCACAGAGCAGGGGTTGGCACGAGTTGATCTTTAAGGTTACTTCCAACCCAAACCATTCTATGATTCAGTTGTTTTGTCAGGACGTGCAGAAATGTGCACGGAATTTTGCCAGAACATGAATGGGATTTTCTTCCAAATCTCTGGTATTTTTCAAGAGATGTCACAAAAGTCTATTTCATGGAACTTGGGGTGTTTCAATATTTCGTTTTCATCTCTGCTTCCTATATTTTTATATTTGAAAAGATCAGACAAATGGAAATTATTCACAGGAACTGCATATATGAAAATTCCATGAGAGTCCACACGACGGATTGCACCAGCCCATTGCTAATAACGTAATGTTACAATTAAAATGCATTCCGGTTATTAGGAAAGCTGGAAGTGAGTCAATAATTTGAATAAACAAACAAAGACCTGGTTGCCCCATAGTTCAGTGCATCCCTGAGACGTCTGCGGGCTCTTTTCCCACGCCTGCTGTCTCATTCCTAAACTAGCAGAGGCTGTTGTGCAAGGCAACCTGACAACTCCTAATAAACAGGTAGCTTAATGCACTCCTCTGAAGCAATGCCTGCACACCAGGCACCCTTGGACATTTGGGGCAGGCACAGGGAATCGACAGCATCTTGGGTGTATCAGAAGAGGGAGGAGAGTTTTGCAGATTAGGGAAAGTAAAGGATCAGCTTATCAAGCCAAAGGAAGGTTCCTGTGGTCCCTCCAAAGGGGACACATGTCCTGATTGCATGGCCGAGCTAGGATACGGCAGTTTGGTGGGTCAAACACTAGAAGAAAGTGAGAAGGTAGAAGGAAGCGCCAGCTTTAGCTTCTCCCCTAAAGACTGGGTTTTTTTTTGTGTCTGAAAGACATAAGAAACAGGGATAACTTCAGCAAAAAGCAGTAACTCTGCCTCACAACTGACAATGCAGCTCCCAGCCTTGCTAGGAAGCAGTATCCCTATATGCAAATTTTTAGGCAACTGACTGGGGATAAAGAGAAACAATACATGAAAGGAACAGATCCCATACATCTGAATTCAGGTTCTTGTGTAGGGACAAAATTATGCGTGTTTGAATTTGTTAAGAATGAAAGCCTGTATTTTCAAAAGCAACCAATGTTTCCCATTTCCATTCAAGTCCCAGACCGGGCATCCAAAACCATGTAAAACTGTTGGCCAACACATTTATATTTACCCTGGGAGTCAGGGTAAAACTCATGACATTTCTGCTTATTAATTTCCCTGTTTTAATGAGTTTGGCTTGTGCAAGTTGTGACACAGTAAATACATTTGTGTCACTTAGCAACCTCAGCTGTTTCTAAAGGAATGTCTTTTGTTCTTGGAAATCTATTATAAATGCAGGTTACAAAATTATTATTGAGGAATCTTATTTGGATGGTGTTCTGGCCTCTCCCCATTCTGCATTTAAAGTGTACACAGGAAATTACTTTGCACAAGCAGCCTTCGTTGACACTATTGTTATGAAGAGAAGCTCTGCATATTTAATAGATCTGACAGAAGTTTCTGTTGAAAAAAAAAAAAAAAAGAAGACGTGAGAAATGCCTGGAGAAAGAAAGGTCTAGAAAGGACCTCCTAGTCACTGGGTTCACTCAGTTCAAAGCCCTCTTACTGTTTTGTAAACAACACTATAAATACTTTACCAGTGCGATGCAACACTACGTAGCCTCTGTCAGGAATTTATCAGCCTGCTTTCTTTCTGTACACAATGCTGGGGTCTGAGATCACAGATCGTGCAGCTCCAGCATAAGGGTCTGAAATGTAAATACCTGTGACAATTTAAATATTATTTCTTATTTCACATTGACTGGGTTACTGGTTTTACATAACAGGTGCATGATCCTGAACACATCCATGTAGTGGAAGGACTGAGATTGTGCTGGACTTCAAAGAATTTAAGTGTTTTCTTTCTTCATCCTTAATAGGTTCAAAGCTCAGAATTCACATACAGTTGGCCTCTTTGTCACGATCAGCACAAAAAGTAAGACACAGAAAATGACCTTTGTATTCTGAAAATAGAATGTATCCCCAGGAAACACTATAAAAGTACATCAAAATGTTATAGATGGCCACATAATTAATACAATTAGTAGCTGTTTATGAAACTCAGACTTCTGTCATCTGCTAGGGATATCTGAAAGTCAAGTGTTGCTGAACTATCTTAAAGACTGGTTTCTAATATTGTTAACAGATAAAGTGAGAGTGCAGATGAACAACAATAATATAAAGAAAGCGATTATTGTTTGCTACTGCAACATCTTGCTGATAGACTGTCTTAGATAACAATTCGCAGTGGGAATTTGGGGGATCCCAGAACAGAAACAGACAACACAGAGAAATGTATCCGGAAAACAAGAAAAAAAATAAAGAATCACAGCAACACTCATGGTCAAACTACAGCTCAGAAAAATGGTGGTGGTGAGAAAAATCCTGTCAGCAGTTTTTCAACTCTTTTCATACTTTTATTTTTAAAAGGATCTTCCCCTACCCTTAATGATTGGGGTTGGGTTTTTTTTAATTGAAATGACTGTGGTATACTGTTAGAGTAAAAGCAGTGCTGCAGAACTCATCACCAGCAGGAGAAGACAAAGTATGATAACCAGGCTGTGATTCTCCCAGTCTAAATGAGAATACCTTGCTATAGGTAACTCAGGACTTGGCCAAATGACCTGATGGCTACGAGTGAAGAAGACTCAACTTCTTCAGGCTTGACCTGGCAGCCAACCCTGTCACTTACGCTCACAAACTGCATCAGGGCACCCACGTGTATGACAACCACTTTATTGCAAAACCCACCGTTGAAGTTGTTCTCATTTCTACAGAGAGGCAAGAGCAAACAGTTAACCGTTCCTAAACGGCTGTAGTGATTTCTGCTGGGAACAATCGATGGTGGCTGCAGACAGCTTAGACTTGCTCCCAGCATGGGTTGGGGTTTAATGCCAGGAAGGTGCTGACATGCTGAGATCCACTCCACAGATGTAAGTGTGATGTAAATTCATACCGGGCCCTCTTTGGTGTAGATTTCCCACACAAACACATCTTTGTGAGGGCACTTTCAGATCTGACATAGGATGTACTGTCTTCTCTCAGCTTTTCTCCTGTGTTTCGCTCCTGCTGTGAAGACAGCGGCTGGAATACCAAAGCAATGGCTGAGGTTCCCGATTCCTCTAGAACACAATCTGAAACACCCTTCTCCTGGTAACTCCTTAAGATATGCAAATCTATGACACTCACTTTGTTGAGGTGGTAAAGCTATTTAACCCCGATTAGTAGCATTCAGTGTAAATATTTCCCGCAGGTTTAGTCCTAAAATCCTCAGCAGATACTTACTCGGTCCATTGTCAATCAGTCATCGCTGAAGTTTTTCATTAAAAAAGATCTGAGGACATCAGGATTCTGCTAATGACTGCGCTCTGAGCTCCCTATCTGTGGCACCAATCTGCTCTATCCTGCAAACTTTTCCCGGCGCTGCTGTGGGTTAGGGATGCAATGAAGCGCAATTTGCGATTATCATTGCTGGGCTCATGAAAGCCCCAGGTGTAGATGTAATCACAGGCAGCACTGAGCTTTTGCTGGTATAGCTTATTTTGCTTTTGTGGGAGGAGAAGAAAAGGCTGAAATAAGCCGTACTGGTTTATTGCAGTTTTTCTTGTACAGAATACCAGATTACCCACTCACAAGTGCTCTGAATATAGATCTCTCTTGGAAGTAAAGTAGATCCATCCACTTCATCTACATTGGCCTGCCTCTGTTTCACTTGGAAAGATACTGCATAATTAGGGAATAAGGGTAGAAGTGTTTTCTTAAAAGTGTTTTGGTGTGGGGAGACAAGATCTCACTTTTTCATCATCTGCAGAACAACACGATCCGAGTTTTAATTGCCAGATACCGAGAAGGTGCTGAAAAATAAGAAAGTATCAGCACGTTAAATATATATGTATGAATAAATAATACGCGCTTAGCTATCGTGCTTTAGGCCCAGTTCATATAAATCCAGCCTGGAGATGGACGTGGACACCCAGGCTGGAGCTACCAGTAACTTACCCAGGTGACAGGCACGCTCACAAACACGTGCACGTATGCACAGCCTCTCTGTTGTTTTGCACCGTAAGCGAAAGTAGCTCAGGAAAACATGGACAAAGGGACGGAAGGACATGCCCTCTCCTTTGCCAACCGCTTACTGATTAATCAAGGGCACGATGCCGATGGCAGTTATGTTTGTGAGCAACTTCCATTTTACTAGCGGTTCCCTGGGCAATGGGGACCGCACGCCCAGTTACGTGAATGAATGTGTTCTGGACTATGCCCCGGAGCACGTTATGTTTGTGTTACACTGAAAGGACGCGGTGATGGATTCAAGGGAAGGAATGGGACAGGGACAGGATGAGGGAGGACAGACAGAGCCTTGGTCCAGGCGATGAAGTAAATGACAGGCAGGTAGAAAACCAGAGAGAACTCCCGCATAGGCTTGCTTTCAGACCTGCTGATTCGAGTGATGGAAAATAAGACCCCAAAGGCATTTCTGTGCTGAGGGACCCAAAATCAACGGGCTGCCGGACGGGAGGCAGAGACGCGATAGCCAAGCGTGACCCGGCGGCCGCACGGCAGGCGTGCTGTCCCCTCAGAACCGGGCGCTGTGCTACGAACGTGTTGCCACCTCAAAACTGAAGCTTGCGGGCGACAACTCGTGGGAATCTCAACGCAACGAGCGGCTCTCGAAGGCACCGGCGCCCGCGGGTGCGGGGAAAGCAGAGCCACGCAGGCTGCGGGCCGGCCGCTGTGGCGGGACAGGCGGGCAGACGCAGGGGTGCCAGCCGGCGCTCGCTGCCCTTCGCACCGGTAACGGCTTCCCGGGGCAGTATCGGCCTGGCCGGTGGGGCTGGGGCAGACACCGACCGAGGGAGAGGCGGCCCGGGCGCCCCGAGGAAGGGCCTCGCGGGGCAGCAGGCGGGCGGCCACACTTCCGCCTGCGCCCGGGCGCCATTCGCCCGCCTCGGTTTCCCCCTGCCGCCTCTCCTCCGGGCACTCGTCCTGAGGCGACGGAGGGCGAAGGGACCCCCCGCGGCCCTCTCGTCCCCGCCGGCCAGCCCCGCACCGCCCCTCGGCCGGGCCGCTCGCCCCGCCCCCTCACACCCCTCCTGCCAATCATCCGAGCCCCGCCCCCGAGACCCGAGGTGCGGGGTTTGAAAGCGGGCCGGTCCACGCGGCGCCCAAGCGGAGGGGGGGGGAGCGGGAGCGGCGGGGCCGGTGGGCGCGGGGTGCCCCCGCCCGGTCGGCGGTCTCCGGCCGCGGGAGCCGCCCCCGCGCCGGCGGATGGGTCGCCCCCACCCGCCGCGCGGGGTGTTAGCGCCGGGAGCGCCGGCGGTCGGTCGGTCGCGGGGTCTCCCCACCCCGACCGGCGCAGTGGGAGGCGCCCGGGATCCCGCGTCACCCATTGTTTACAAACCAACCCCAGCGGGCCGAGCTCCAGCTTCAACCGCAGCCGCCGGAGCCGCGTGTGCTCGCGTGCGCGCGGGGCGGCGGGCGGCGGCCCCGGTCCCGCTGCTCTGCGGCACGGCAGGGCGCCGGCAGAGATGCCGTGCCGCCCGGGCGAGCGCTTCCTGCTGCTGGAGCGCTCGGTCGCCGTGGGACAGGCGGGCACCAAGGAGGTGGACGCGCTGGTGGCCAAGCTGGGCGAGGTGCTGCAGCTGAGCGCCCAGCGGGCGCCGCCGCCGCCCCGCGCCCCCAAGCACCTGGGGCCGGGCAGCGCCCGCGACCGCGCCGCCCCCTACTCGCCGCGCTGCAGCGGCGGCGGACTCCTGGCGCCGCGGGGACCGGCCCCGCCGCAAGCCCAGCAGCAGCACAACGAGCCCCCGCGGCCGGACAGGAGCGGGCACCAGCGGGTGACCAAGCAGCTGTGCGGCCGGGGCTGGCTGCGGAGCGCCGCCCGCCGGAGGAAGCAACCGCCGCCGGGGCCGGGCGACGGGCCGGCGGAGGAGGAGGACCCCCACCGGCTCCTGCAGCAGCTCATTCTCTCCGGCAACCTCATCAAAGAAGCCGTCCGGCGGCTGCAGCTAGCGGCGGCGGCGGCGACGGCGGCCTCCGCGGCCTCCAGCGGCAGCGCCTCGGCGGGGAGCAGCGGCGCGGACGGCGAGGCGGCGGCGGCGGTGGCGGTGCGGCCCCTGCAGTAGCCGGCGGGGACGAGCGGCGGCCGGGGCGAAGGAGCGTGGCTGGGGCGGCCGCCAGCGGCGGCGGATTCCCCCCCCCCCACGCCCCGCCGAGCGGACTGGGGGAGCGCGGCGCTGGCTCGGCCGCGATGTAAGTCTCCCCCCGCGGCGGGGTGGCGGCGGCGGCGGGTCCCCCCCAGCCCGCTGCCGGGCGGGGACGGCGCGGGTGCGGCGGGGCTGGGGTCGGTTAGGGTTGGGCGGGTGTGCCGTCCGTCCCCCCCTCCCTTCCCCTCCCGCTCCAAGGTCACCCCCGGCGCGGCGCTCGGCCCCGCCGCTCTCCAACCGGCGGCGGCCGCGCACGCCGAGCTGCTGTTGTGCGCGTTCCCCCTTCTGCCTTCCGCGGGAGCTCCTCCTCCTCCCCCCCCCGCTGAGGCAGCCCGGCCGGGGCCATGGACCCCCCCCCGCCCCCCCACCGCCGCCGGTCCCT
>JANIJG010019921.1:0-11203 GCA_024611175.1 Megaceryle torquata | reverse complement strand
CTTGGTTATGGCAGTTGTGGTTTCATTCACACTAGCAAAGAAACAAGGACATCTGCAACTGTGATTTCTTTGCGGTTTAGAGTAGTGACAACTCTCATGGTATTATAAAATCTGTTCCAGAAGTATTTTATCATTGAAGTGCTGTCTTCTTTATCCTGTTTCTTGCTTTCTCTGCACCCTTCTCTGTGATTCCTTTTTCTCCAGAGCATTTATCAGCTATATCAAAAGCACCTGTACAAGATAAATCACTCTTACAGATTTTTGTCATAAGTGATAGTGTTTCAAAATGTTGTACCAGTACAATCCAAAACCAGAATGTTGCTTCTAAGGGTGGTCTCTCCAGGGTAGTTATTTTCCAGAGGACTTTTTCAAATCACAGAAATCTAGGGCCCTCTTCACCAGATGAATACCACGTGAATCCATGACAGAATGGGGAGCAGGATCAGCAGGATGGAGATGCTATTTCTAAATATTATTTGGTAGATGTGAGGGGAAACATTCTGATATGAAGTTAGAATAAATAAAAATGAAGATTCCGAAGCAGAAAAAAAAATGGTTAAAAGCTTGAAGTATAAAATAGATGCACAATAGCTAGTGAGCAACTGAATAACAATTGTCCCTTATGTAGAATTTGCAAATAGATTGCAGCTATAGGTATAGGGGAAATTCTTCAGGAATTCTTAACTCTTTTGGGAGGAAAAGTGAAGAAAACATTTTCCACTAAGTGTGTATCTTGTGCATGCATTTCCAGTAACCGTGTGGAAGCCTGGACTAGGGATGTTGATTTCCTGCTCCGGCAAGAAGGGAGACCCATGGTAAATCTTACTGGTGATAGGAAGCGTGTGAGAGTGATGGAAGCAGACTGGCAGAATACTGATAAAGCAGTAAATTGGATAAAGGAAGAAGCCATTAACTTTACTCAACCATTTGTTCTTTACTTGGGACTGAATTTACCACACCCATATCCATCGCCCTATGCAGGAGAAAATTTTGGGTCTTCTACATTTTTAACATCTCCCTACTGGCTTGAAAAGGTATGTGAAAATGACACTTAAATATAAATTTACTTATGGCTGTACTTACTACAAGCAGTATTTTATTCCTCATGTGATTTTGCAAGTCAGACCCAGTTTGGATACTTCGATATGTAGTAAAAAGGTACTTAGATGACATGTTAGGTTTCTGATTTAAGGCTAAGCAAATACAAGTGAAGAATTCCCCTCTGTTGTAGGAAAGGGTTTGTTAGCAGCAGTCACTGGGTCAAAAAAAAGAAATTTTGGAATCCAATGGCTAGAAACACATTAAATGGAGAACCAAATTGCTGCTGTCTTTAGCTGTATTTTTTTTTACAGTAATGATCTGAAGCTCATTGTTTATAACACTCTGTATTGTGCTTCTGCTATATGTAATCATTCTGTCTGAGTTTTATAGTGAGAAATTGATTTTTCCTACAATATGAACATAGAATGTGAAATAGTAAGATACAGAAGAACTCTTTCTTTTCTGTAAACTTCTTTCCATGCTACTGTACCTTTTCACAGTTTTTTTAGAGTGCAGCAAAGTCCTATTATGTCCATATGTGGAAAACTAGCAGCACTCCATTCCAGAGAAGCAGTAAATGTTTTCTCTGTCTTGTGTGGTCTCCAGGTGCCATTCCCTGACATTAAAATACAAATAGTTTACAACAGTTTTCACTGCATAAAAGCATGAAGATTCTCTGCCTTTGAAGAACTGAGAAGTAGATTTGAAAAGACTTGATGCATACTTCAGAAAAAAAAAATGATGCAATTTATATAACTCATTTGGTCTTTTCTGCTGGGGAACTGCAAAATCTCTTTATTTAGGTGCAACAAAAATACAAAGACGTAGGGAAAAAAGGATACACAAATGAAGGTAGAGATGTGTGTTTCTAATAGTGAGGGTTGTGGGTTATTTTAGGAATGATAAGAAGTCTGTGAAGGGACAAAGTTACAACCTCTGCGACAATTTTTTTGTCATCTTTAATCCAGTTAGAGTACTTAAACTGCATAGTCTACTGAGGTCCTTTCCAGCACTACATACTCAGTTATGTCAACCACATATCACCATGTAGTGACCATCATCTGACTCTTCTAGAATGTGTCTGTGTTTTTGCCATGAGAAATCAGTCTTTGAAAATGACAGAGGTCAATCTCATGAAGATGTGTGAGTGCAGAGATAAAGAACTTGAACGGTTATATATTTACTTAAATTCATGTTCTGTAGGGAGCCAATGCAACCCAGAATATCAACACAGTATGTTTATGAAACCCTGTGTTGCTAGGCAGGTGGTCCCCTGTATTTTCCAGAAGCTGACATTCTTTCGGGGCATGTGGCTTCTCTCCTAGCTATGAATTACAACACAGATGAAGGGATTATGACTTTGGGAACCCTTAAAACTTGGTTATAGTCCTGTAGAAAATGGTTCAGTCTTCTGACGAATCACAGGTGGAGAGGGACACTTTTTGCTCCCATTATGTCTTCAACAACAAATAAACACCGTTTGAGGAGTCTAAAATGTGCCTTGGTATAGCCAAGGACCTTCAGCAGCAGGAAGAAGGCTGAAGCAATTGTCTGCTATTATTTTACTGGCCATGACTACTTCTTGCAGACTGCTTTCTGTAGGGCCTAATGAAACTTAGATTTTTAAATGTCTGTTTGACTATTACAAAGCCATATTTCATCCCTACAGGCACTTCAACTCCTGCTGTTTAACCAACTGTTTAGATGACTTAAATCATCTGCTAGATAACTCAAGACAGAATGTTGACTGTTGTGGGAGGTAGAATGTTGTGGGTATTGGAACACGTGGCCATGACAGCACTGGTGGCCAAAGATACAAAGGGATGGACCCTACGCTGGTAACTCCACAGACAGATTTTAGTTCTCTGTCCCACACCTTGGGGCAAAACCAAACTGGGTTCAGCAGGGACTGATAGTTCAGTAAACAGGGGTGTTATGTTTCTAGGCCAGAGATGGCTTTGGCCTGATTGCTTTTCTGCTGCATGAGGCTCCTTGGACAGTCAGTTATTTTAACTAGTTATTTAACCACTGCTGCCCATCTCTGGTGCCAGCCCAGGAGACGAGCTGTGGCTGCAACCCTGGGCAGGTGCTGACAGGTAGTGGAGTTGCTGTGTCATCAGATAGACCTCAGCTCTACTTGTTAGAGATTTTCAGAGGTAAATCAGGACAACAGGTGTGGTTTTATTATTTACTAGATGTTCTTCTCTACTGAGATTACATCTTCTGTGCTTTGTGGTAATTTGTGCTTTAAGTCAACGATGCAGAAATAATTAACTCCATTAAATGCAGCACTTATGTAAGAGAACACATACGAGTGTGACTGCCTAGGCTAAATGTATGTGTCAAACTTTGAGGCTCTAAATCTGGTGCTGCAGCCCACCGTATGTGTGAGCATGCTGGTCTGAATGTAAAAATCCAGCAACATTTCTAGTTGATTGGCTCTTACTTTTCAGTTTCAAAATGATCTCGCACTTTGTTGGAACTAAATGTATTGGTATCTGTAGAAACAAATAGAAAAGTATTAGAGAATTGGATTAAAGTAGTGAATTCTTTCTATGAAGATACCACGACTTGCCATCCAGTCTCCTGGAGACCTTCCCAGACTGAGTGAATTTCCATGTTGTTCTGTAGGCTCATCTAACACCGAATCTTTTTGATAGGTATGGTGTACAGTTATCCTGTAGTGAGTAAGACACGATGCCAATACTTCTGAACTTACTCTAGAGCACAGTTCTGTAAGATTGTTCTGTGCTAACCCTCTTAGAAGAGGACATCAGCTGGTAAAACACATATTTCTGGCTCCTAGCCCTACTTTCTAGCTGATTTTTTGGTACAGATCTCTTAGATTGACTGGATACCTGTGGAAGCAGAGGGGAAGTATGGAGGAGGTAGCAGCACCATGTAACAGATAAGCAGCTGGTGTTTCACAGACCACACACTGAGAACTGTGAATTTATGCTAAAAAAGTTTAAAATAAATGTTTGGGGGGTTTTAAATATTTCATTCAGTTGCTAAAGTCATGTTAATTTCCTCTTACTTTTAGGTAACTTATGAAGCTATTAAAATTCCCAAGTGGTCTTCTCTTTCAGAGATGCATCCAGTAGACTATTACTCATCGTACACCAAGAATTGCACAGGAGAGTTTACTAACCAAGAAGTGAGAAATATTAGAGCATTTTATTATGCTATGTGTGCAGAGACAGATGCCATGCTGGGTAGGTGATGTTTCATTCTACAGTGGGTTTCCATGTTCTGATTTTTTTTTTTTTTTAAGGAAATGCTGATAGGGCTGGCCTGCAGATCTGGGAGTAAGTCACATGGATTTTGCTTAATGTCTATGATAAATAACTGTATGGCTTTCACAGCAATTGCAGGGTGACTTCAGAGCACTCTGAAAAGGGATCACAAGTCGTCGTTTTTGTTAAAGTCTGAAAATCACAGTCACCAGTCAGAGACACTGCAAAAGCCCAGTAACTGCAGCAAAGTATTGCTTGAGTCATGTACAAAAGGCACTGAATACTCTTTGATTAAGCACTCACTGAAATAATGGAAAAAATTGTCAAGGGGACAGGATGGCAAAGCAGAGGTGGAAGGAAGGATAAATTTTAGGGCATAAGCAGTTTCCTTGGAGATTGATTTCAAATGCATAGACTGGATGATGGTTATTACGTGTAGAAGTAAACAATAAGAATATCTTTGAAGTCTCCCTTAGCAACATATTATTGAAAGATAAGAGAGAAAGAAAAGATTTAATTAGGCATTCAGAATTCATCCTGGTTTGCAGTAAGGTGTACATACGTAAAAAGTTGTAATGCCAGTTGGTCTTCATTTACAGTATTTTATTTCTTCCTTTGAAAACTGACCATGAAAAAACAACAAGAATTTCTTTACATTCTAATATGAAATTAATGAATAAATAAGCTAAGTTTTTTAGCAATATTAGAATGATAAAGTAATTTAAAATAAAATGTTAAAGTAATTTTAAAATGTTATGGTAATTTAAAATTACCCTTCCACAATTTATGATAGAAAAGAGATTAACAAAAGCCTGACAGGTTAAGTAACGAAGGTATTGCAAAGTAACTGCACTGGAATTTAATTTGATAATGTATTTTAAGTAATTAACTACTCTAAGCAAAAATCATCTTCATGTTTTAACATTAAAGATGCGTGCTTTGCTTAATTGCCGACTTCACTGATCTCAGCCCTGTCTTCATTGCACAAACGTATGTGCAAGGGGCTCCCCTGGGGACGCAGGCACAGGAAGGAGAAACTCCCCCTGACTATGCATTAGGTGGATGCTGTCGAGAGTCCTTCACCATAAATCTGGCACCAGGGCTCCTGCTGACCTGTTTCACTGCTGTTGTGAGTTACACTAGAGACGAAGCAAAAGCCGTGACAGCAAAAACGCATCTTGTCCCGCGGTGCATCCTTGCCTTTTAAGATCTTTGCAGTTGTTCAGTGTCCCCCACACTCCAGTGGGAGCCAGGCCCCTGCAGCTCAGACAACTGTGCATTACTCTGGGCTGAACATTTCGGGCTCTGCCTTCTGTGGCAGAGAGAGGAGTTTCCCCGCTCCGGCTAGGATTCCTCGCGGGTTGCATGCTGCTTTGCAGGGACAGGAGTGGGAAGGAATAATTTAAGTGTATGCTTTTCACTGTCTTTCTCTTGTTGCAGGTGAGATTATTTCAGCTCTGAGAGATACTGGGCTTCTTAAAAAAACAGTGGTTATATTCACTGCAGATCATGGAGAGCTTGCTATGGAACACCGGCAGTTCTATAAAATGAGCATGTATGAAGGAAGTTCCCATGTTCCACTTTTAGTTATGGGGCCAGGCATAAAAGAACAGCAGCAGATACCAAATCTGGTATCTCTCGTGGATATATATCCTACCATGCTTGGTGAGTTAAGTTATTCCAAGTTATTTTTTTCCCCCAGTGACTGTGCATTTCAATTATAGTCAGAATTATGTCCTCACTTTGTAAGTCAGTGTAATAACACAACAAGAGGTAACAATTTATCTGTGGACCATACTTATGGACTTAACATCCTTTTTTCTGCTTCTTCTGTTAAAAATTCAAGTACCTAATGATGTTCCTTGTTACTGTTACTGTCATCAACACACTTACAGTGAATTACTGTATATAAGGCTATTTGTTAATAAGAAAAAAAGGTGATAAAAAACAATCAGATGCATTTTAGTTACCAATAATCCTTGCTGGCCTTCATACCTAACAGTCTGCTGTGGAAATTACAGTGTAAATGCATCCAGAGGTGAGGTTAAACCTGAAAGGATTGAAGATTCACTAACTTAGCAAAGGAATATCTTTTAGGAAGGGTTGCATAGAAGAAATGTGGTAAAGACTTTGTATAGGATATGTACCATTGATGTGAGTGAGCACAGTAAGGTACAACAATGGATATCCATTCTTGCCTTCTGGGTATGGAAATGCCTATTATGGGGCAGAGAATCAATTAAAAAGGCCAGACATCAAATTACTTACCCACAGATGGAATTACCTCTAAGAGTGAACACTTACCTGTGGTGCAGGTAACCAGAGATGGCAGAGATGAACCTCCCTGGAACTACACGTCAGGTGAAGTCACCATTCAAGGCTCTACAAATCAGAAAAATGTTCTTTTGAAAGCAGTCCACAAAGCTTGCTATTTCAGAAGTGTCACATGTAACCTGCAATAGCCTCAGACAAGGTGGGGCAGTAGACAAAACTGTACTTTTAAGCGGTAAAAGACAGTGAAAAATCATTTTTGGTATTGTTTTCAATTGATTTTTTTAAAAAACAGAACAAAATATATTTTTCTGTCTGTCTCTTCTCAAAACTTTTGAACCAGTTACCCAGGGGAAAACAGGATATAATCTGAAAAGCTTCCCTTTCCAATTTCTGGTCAAATCTTTTAGATATATAAAGTAATCTCTATTAGATAAATGGCAAAGAAACGAGTGGCCCTGTTCCTCAGTTCTCCCACCAGTTCCAGGTGATAACCATCGTCACAAAATCACAGAATTCTTTAGGTTTCAAAAGACCTTTCAGCTCATGGAATCCAACCATTGTTCCCCCAGCACTGCCAGGGCACCACTGACCCCTGGCCCTCAGCACCACAGCTCCACGGGGGGCTTGGAATCCCCTCCAAGGATCACGGGGACTCTACCCCTGCCCTGGGCAGCCTGGGACAGCCCTGGGCAAGCCTGGAGGGGGTGGAAGAAATTGTTCCTATTATACAATGACTGCCTTTTGTAAAATGTTTTGTTATTCAGTGATGAACAACTCTGGGTAGGTCTTTATTATCAAAGAAATTAATGTTTAGAGTATGTTGGATATGTAGTGCTTAGGGTCCTTTCAGACTATGACAATCTCTTCTTCTAGCCTGAGGCAGTCAGAGAAGAAGCAAAGGATATAAAACCACAATAAAAAAAAAAATCAGAAGCACCACCCACCACTGGAGGCTATCCTGATCAGTTTTAATATCTGTTAAAGATCAACTTAGACATACCTGGTGCTGCTTCAACCCAAATGGTGGGCAGATGACCTTGGAAAATTCCTTAAGGATATTTTCTTATATGCATATTTTTGGGTTCTTGTGCTCTACAATGAGCTTAGAAATACACATTTTAGTATTCTAATAGCATTCACATTCAGACACTTGAAGCTTTTTTAATCACAGTAACTGCACCAGCATTTTGACTCTGCATCTTTGCTTAGATATAGCAAGAATTCCCGTGTCGCAGAACCTCAGTGGATATTCACTCGTTCCACTGCTACGTGGAAAGGCTGACCACGAAGTGTCACCTGCCGAGGCGTCGCCTCGTCCCTCCTGGGTGTTGAGTGAGTTCCACGGGTGCAATGTGAATTCTTCCACCTACATGCTTCGCAGTGGCCAATGGAAATACATCGCGTACGCCGACGGACGTTCAGTACCTCCACAACTCTTTGGTGCGTTACAGCTTTTGTGTCCTGGCTGATTCATTTGCTTAAATGCAGATTGCCTCTTAACTGGCTTTTTTGTCTGTTCCAGACCTTTCTGAAGATCCAGAAGAACTAACAAACATTGCTGTAAAATTCCCAGCAGTTGTACATTCCTTGGACAAAATACTCCGCTCTGTAGTAAACTACCCAAAGGTTTCTTCCTCTGTTCAGGAGTATAACAAAAGACAGTTTATCAGCTGGAAACAAAGTTTGGGTCAGAATTACTCAAGTGTTATTGCCAACCTCAGGTGGCATCAAGACTGGTTAAAGGAACCCAGAAAATACGAGCGTGCAATTGACAAGTGGCTTAGTCAAAGTAAGTAAATAATAACAGCCTAGATTTAATAGGACTGGGGACGTAAATGCAGAATGTTTTCATAATATTATGCTGTATTTCAAGTGTTAGAATTCTTTCTTTTATAAGCTATTGAAAGCAGAGATGCCCAAACAATCACCACTTTGTGTTAGAAAGCCAAAAGCATTTTATGTAACTGTCCAGAACAACAAGTGTAGATTTTTACGTGCTATAATTCTGTAACTATACATAGGAGGCACAGCACTGAAGCACTAATTGCGTGTATGGAATATTTAGCTGGTTGCAAAATGCAGAGTATTAAGCATTAAAACTCTACAGGAATTTCCATTTCTAAGGACAGACTAAAGCAAGGCTTATAAACTTCAGCATAGTGGGTTACCAGTCACAGTGGAATGCGCTGGGGCCAACTTTCAGATTTTAAGTCCGTGATGAATACACATTCATCCAGCTAAGAAAAGCTGTCAGGGTTATAAGATCATCAAAGAGTTAGCTGGTGTTGGTCTGAACATAGATGCAGTTTATCCAGGTAGTCACAATGTCAGCATTCCCATTTTATACGTGATTTGACATCTTTTCAAGATCTGCCTTTTCATCTCTTGCTTTTGGATGGCTCCTCGCTGTTTAAACTTTCATCTTATGCCGAGGTTACTAATCCAGTGTGTGTGCCAGTGAAGAGGAAACTGGTCACTGTTGGAAATTGAAAAAGCAAAGCAAAAAAACCACCAAACCTGCGAGTAGAGCAGTCCCCTGAAAAGTGATAGTGTGATTTGCATAGTGTAAGATAAAAACCCCTTGATGGAATCTCCATCGTGCAGTCAGACCCTGCAGGCAAATATCCTAACCCACATCACCGACTGGAGAACCGGAACCTGCAGTGTACACAGAACAGATGCAGTTGAAGCTTGCAGGAAAAGTTAATAGAAAAATACTGTTTCACATTTTCCTAGAGATGTGTCAAAAAAATAAAAATAAAAATAAAAATAAAAATAAAAATAAAAATCAATTTTGGAAGGAGGTAAGATTTTCCTAGTAACAGTTTTCCTGTAGGAGAAACGTAATTGTAGCAGCACTTACGCTTGCTTGTTCTCGAACGCAGTTGTTGCTGCTATAGTAACAACTCAGGATGACATTACACGTCATACCTAAGTGCTTTCTGGATCATCTCTATTGAAATACTCAGCAGTAGCAGTAAGAGACTAAAAAAAAAAACCAAAACCATGAAAAATACATGTGTTTTCTGGTGGCTAAGCACTCCACAGGCATTCCATAAATGATTTACCACACTGGAATTAGGGACATAGATAGGAATGGTTTAGATATTTTTATGTTTGTAAAACATTTAAAGCTACCCTTACACTACTACAAGGATCAAATTAACAGTGGAAAAAAACCCCTTCAAACTGTTAACACATCATTCTGATTGTGTCTGAAATGAGTTCAGAGAGTAGTGACATTATTTAAATCAAAAACTCAGCACTGCAATGTAAAGCAGCTGCATAAGTATAGAAAATTAATACATCCATAAGAAGGCTTGTCCAGAAAGGAAAAGAATAAATGAGCTGATTGATTTCCAGAGGACTGCACAGAACACAATACATTGCACAGAACAAAGTAAAATTATGGTGGTCTGGGTGTGTTTTGTCTGTGTGCTTTTTTTAATGACTGAATGTTTAAAGAAATTGCTAGAATATGTTTAAAGAAATTACTAAGGGAGATTGTATTTTGTCAGTTCTGTGGACAGTGCTTTCTTTAAAGACCTGACCTTTTAACAGCTACTTCTTCTCTTTCGAAGGTAGGCTTACAAAAAGAGATATCCTGTGAAATGGAAGAAAAAAAAAAAAAAGCAAATTGGAAACACAAGCTTCTTCCCATAATTCCTCTCATTGTGTCACAGACTGCCCAACGTAGCCCAGGGCATGGGGACAGGTTTCCAGATAACAGAGGAAACCCCAGGAATGTGCCAGCTTGCAAAGTGTAGGCACGGCATCCGGAGGTGGGGTGTTCCTTCACAAGATGATGCCATAGTGTGTGAGCCAACCCGTGGCACGTCGTTGTCAGATCCCATGTCAGTATGTCTGGTCTGGTATTTATTTTCACATCTGACCTTGTCAAAGTCCTTGTTTAAACAGAAAAGATTGGCTTGTTTGTGAAAAGCTACATTTTTACTTCTGCAAATTATTTTATTCTTTGTGTGTGAACACTTGTGCTGAAGAGTTAGAGAAGGTTTGCCAATGACACCGAGCTGTCTGGTGCGGCTGACACGCTGGAGGGAAGGGATCCATCCAGAGGGACCCTGACAGGCTGGAGAGGTGGGCCCATGCCAGCCTCATGAGGTTCAACAAGGCCAAATGCAAGGTGCTGCATCTGGGGCGGAGCAATCCCAAGCAGCAATGTAGGCTGGGCAGTGACTGGCTCCAGAGCAGCCCTGAAGAAAAGGACTTGGGGGTGCTGGTGGATGAGAGACTCAACATGAGCCAGCAGTGTGCTCCTGCAGCCCAGAAAGCCAATCGTGTCCTGGGCTGCATCAAGAGAAGCGTGGCCAGCAGGGTGAGGGAGGGGATTCTCCCCCTCCACCCTCATGAGACCTCACCTGGAGTCCTGCGTCCAGTTCTGGAGCCCCTGTTACAAGAGGGACATGGATGTGCTGGAGCGTGTCCAGAGGAGAAGGGCCACGAGGATGATCAGGGGCTGGAGCACCCCTCCTGTGAGGACAGACTGAGAGAGTTGGGGTTGTTCAGTCTGGAGAAAAGAAGGCTCTGGGGAGACCTTATTGTGGCCTTCCAGTCTCTGAAGGGGGCTACAAGAAAGCTGGGGAGGGACTTCTTAGGCTGTTGAGCAGTGATAGGACTGGAGGGAATGGATC